>PVJC01027145.1:0-23469 GCA_004026665.1 Murina feae | reverse complement strand
CCCAACTGCCCCCTCTGCCAGCCTGGTTGCCCCACATGGTCCCCCCACTGGTCTGGCCGCCCCATGCAGCCTGCTATTCAGTTGTTTGGTCATTTCTCACTAACCCCCCTGCCAGCCTGGTTGCCCACACAGCCTGCTTGTTTAGTTGTTTGGTCATCCCTCACTAATCCCCCTGCCGGCCTGGTCGTAGGCAGCCATCTTGTGAAGGTGTGAGGGTCAATTTGCATATTACCTTTTTATTATATTGGATTACTTAGCAATTAAGGCTAGAAATATGAACTCGGTGATTAGTAAATAAAGTCCTTTTGGAAAGAAAATTTTAAACATATTCATTTGGTGTAAGACTACCTAAACCTCACAAAAATCCCAGTCTTAATCATCTTACTTGTCTTTTCTCCTTATATATTTAGCAACGCCAGCACCTGGCCTGCTATTACCTTCTAAATTCTTTCTATTGATTGAATTAATCAAAATGTTGACTTTGAATGATTGCTGAGTTCTATCCATATGCACAGTTAGAGCTTCTAAAACTAAAAATAACTCTATTTTGTTTTTTTTTAATCTTTTTGTTTTTTATCTTTTCACTCTTATAAGACTTATCAATGACTTCTTTCTGTATCCTATTATAAGAAAGGCAGCATGAAATAAAATACATGCTAACATTTCTCAGATTTATTATTATATGTGATATATTCACATTTTAAAAAGTGATGTTCCACAGTTAAATTAATCCAAAGAGATTAAATCTCCTTAAGAGGAATTAATCCTCTCAGAGTGGTATTTTTTTGCCAGCACTACTTAATCAGACCATAATTGCAGGGGCACTTTCTGAGCCTGTAACACTGTTAATCTATTCATCTATTTTAGGTAGAATTTTTTTCTTAACGTTTTAAAATATTGACTTTCTGTCTAATCATTACAATCAAAAGCATTCACATTAATGCATTTTAATGAAAGTATCAACACCCATATAAAACTATATCTTGGAAACTAGGTTTGATTTACGTACTTGAAAAATCAGTGTGTGTGAAAATTAAAAGTCAAATTTTCATGAACATTAGCTTAAAGTTTTCAGCTGAAGCTCTAGTTCTAGCAGTGAGCACCTGTCCACTTGAGTTCATGATTTGCCGTCTGTCAACCTTGACTGTGGTTGACACCCAGCCTGAGTCAACAACAAATCATGGACTTAATCACAGGGACTCCATCGAAGACCTAATGTTTGTTTGCATATATTCCATTCTTGCCTGGCCATAAACAGCCTACTTTATACCTATACAATGTCTCTCTCTTCCCCAAAGAAAGAGAGCTTATTAAGCAATACACAGTAATGCTTATGTCTGCTCTTACTGTCTTTCCCAAGATGCTTGTCTGGCCAAACTACAACTCTAATTTGATCAAACTCCTGAGTATATAACTAACATTAACAACTGTTAGAACACATTTTAATTCTATTACCTCACAGAATAAAGAATTCCTGGTTTGTTTTAGTGTAATGGTTGTGCCTATATTCCTGTGTGGGCAGGGCACCTAGTCATGGTCATGGTATTGTCTATCCAGGGTTTGGTGAAATCAGGTCCATTGACTATGGAGAGGTGGAGGATAGAAGAAGTAGCACCAGACCCAGGGGAAGAGTTAGATCATGGGCATGATGGACAGTGCTCATGTCCACCATTTCACTCCATTTTTGAGATCAGAACTCTGTTTTCATCATTGCTTTCTGACAAGTCTTGCAGTTGAAACCCAGGAAAAGAAAGTGGGCAGGTCCTTTTATGGCTGCTGAATCTACTTGAGAATTAATTGTTGGATGCAACAAATTTTCACTCATTCCCATACAATGAGGAATATATTTAAATTTTAAACTTATTTTATACTCTAATGAAGCATCTTTTTTTTCTCACCAGCATTTCTTAAGTATATTTTTCGCATCTTGCCTATAATAAATGATCCTTCAGGGATACTGAATTCCCTCCCTTCCCAATCTCTCTTTAATTGGAAAAGAAGGTATAGGAGATCAGACCAGGTGACCAATCTGTTATACAGTCTCAGAACATTTTCTTGCCCATGTTCAGTTAATTTATCTTTTTAAAGTTTCCCTTTAATTAGGTAACTTTAAAATGTGATGTTGTTCAAGAAATAATAACCTCATTGTTTTGTGGTCAAAATGCACAAATAAGCTTTTCAGTCTACCTAGGATACTCAAAGACAGTGTAAAATCTACCCTCATACCCACCACATTATTTTAATTAGAAAAAAATGAAAAAGAAATTGTTACTACCTGGAAGAGATTAAAACTGTGTGCATTTAAAAATGAAAAATTGTAAACCTGCAAGGATAAAAATATTTCCATACTAATAAGTTGAATTATTCAAAAGAAAAAAATACAATATTTTGTATGGGTTTTAGGGTGTGAATCATTTCCTTTATGATGAAAATGATCATGTTTAATGATGTGAATCATATTTTTTAACAGTTATGATAAATCTCTTAAACCCAAACTGAAAATTATGTGTCAGAGGCTCTCAAATTAAAAACAAAAGAAACAGCCTCCCGGGGCAAGTTAGTAATTTTTAGAAATGTGTTATCTCTCAGTTTATGCACTTGAATACCGTTTGGTAAATTCACCTGCTGCAATAAGGTGTACTTTGGTTTCATGCTGAGAGAAAGATATCTCATTCTATCCTTTTAATAATAATTTTAATCCAAATGGCTATGGAGAGAATAATTTTTATCCTGGGTATAGTTGGTCATATCTCCAATGTGTACCTGGGCCTGATATTTAAACCTGTGCATAGGACTCTTGGTGTCATATTTGTTTAGTAGAGGTTTAGGGACACTCAGATCAGATGAATTCTTCTATAAGTGCTCATAGATGGAAACCTATATATTGGCCTCTCTCCATGTGTTCTGGTCTACTGAGCTGCACTGGTTTCTAGAAATGTGATTATTCACACTGATGATGTTTTATTATTTTACTAGAGGCTCAGTGCACAAAATTGTGCCTGGGTAGGGTCCCTAGGCTTAGCCTATAATTTGGGTCATCTTCTGCCTGCTTGCCAGTCCCCAGTCCTGCCCCACTGCCTTCATCCACCGTGGTTCTCCCCACCAGTCCCCAGCCCCCAGTCCCACCCAACCTCTGCCACCCTCCTGGGTTCTTCATTTGCCATCCAGTGATTGGAGCCTGCAGGCCAGGGAAGGGACTGAGAAGAGGTCAATGCACCTCATAGTGACTGGTCTAGCCGTCAATCTGGTTGTTACACTGTTATGGTTGCTGGGTTTTTATTATGTAGGAAGTTTATGGATTCAAAGGCATTAGGATATTATTTTTCTTGGACCAGGAATGATTCAGACTTATTTTTTAGAAGTAGCATTCTGTTATTCTAACTAAGAGCTATAATACAGCAGAATATAATTAATACCTTGTTATATATGGACTTTCCATTCCTAGCTCTTTTTGAGGCAGATTACCCAACTTCATTTCTGTTGCCACAGATCCAGCTGACCAAGTATTTGAGTCAGGGTTTTTTCTGTTGAAGGGAAGTGCAAAGTGAAAGCAACTCCTTCTTTTAAAAAATCATAAGCCAAAATGAACGCTGAGTATAAAAATGTGATTACAGAATAAAAAATAAATAAAACCACCTGTAGATATCTTACTACATTATTCTAAATGAAGAAACTCTAGTTAAAATGTTTTCAAGTAAACAAAACATATATTTTTTAAAACTAGGTAAGTCAAACCAAACATTTACTTTAGTGAAATTTAATTGATGATCCATCTACCTAAGTGTCATCTTTAAGAAAATCAGTGCCCTACCTGACTTGGCTCGGTGCGTAGAGCATCAATCAGCCTGTGAAACAAAGATTTCTGGGTTTAATTCTGGTCAAGGGCATGTACCTTGGTTGCAAGCTTCTCCCTGGCCCGGGCCCTATCAGGGTTTGTGCAGAAGGCAACCAATCTAAGTGTTTCTTTCACAATGATGTTTCTCTCTGTCTTTCCCTCTCTCTTCCACTCTCTCTAAAAGTCAATGGAAAAATATCTTTGGGTGAGGATTTAAAAAAAAAAATTCACATCACCACTAATATTTGTAAATGGTGAGATAATATACTTGTTAGTCTAACTAATAGTAACATGTTCATTTCTAAAAGGGCCTTTGTGAATTTAAAATCACTTATTTAATTTTAGGGAAATTTTTCCAAGATCTTTCTTTTCTCATCTGCCAAAGAATTCCCAAAGATTCAGTTACATTTTATTTATTCAGGGTTTTTTTTTCATAAGATATATTTTGGAAAATTTAGCTAAAACCTAACATTTTAATAAAATTCAGATATATTATACCAACCTTAATCCTTATTGTAAGGCTTAAAGAAGCCATATAGACTCAGCTTTAGAGTTCCATAAATGTTAGCTATCATGAAAAGTTTTTATTATTCTATTGATTTCCTTTAACATTAACTAGTTTAAAAGTTCTATCAAAATTAACTATTTATCTTCTTATTTCACATGAACTTTTTCAATTTCTCTACCCATGATTCTTTTTCAGGTACTTTTTGTCTATTTTCAGAATAGACCACCAGAAAGAAATGGCAACATGATTAATGTCTTTGGTTTTGTTTTTAACATTTTTAAATACTTTTTTATACATTATCAAGGGTTGTTTCTTTTGTTTCTATTTTCTTTTCCATGTTATTAGACAAAAGACCTGTATCTGTATTTAACTACCCATAGTAACTTTTAAGTAATTAAAAGAGATTATTCAAATATTGCTATGCACTAATAATTATTCAAATTAAATCTACTCCATAGTGGCATTATTGACTTGTCTACTTGAGGCATTTGTATGTAGACCTGATAACTTCTTATTTATCACAAGCTTGTTTGTAGTTTAGAGCCTAATATTCTATTGCTACTGTGTACTACATGGCTAATTCAAACCTTAGAAACTTGGTCAATATATCTTCTTTGAAAATAAATACATAACTTTATTTTGCCTTGGATTATGCTTTCTTAGAAATTGAACCATTACTATCCCATTAGTAGCATTATCACACATATAAAATATTTTTTCTTCTTAAGTTAGTTCCATTTATGTAATGATGGTTATAGTTGCATAATGTTAAAACTTATGGAGAAGAGTTAGCATTAATATGGAATTGTACTTATTTATGTATGAATTTTAAAGTTGTTTCAGAAAGTCTTAAATTTACACTAAGTGCTCACTTTATTGTCTCCAAATTCTAAAACATAAAACAAAATCTGAAGTTCCACTTTGAAATTTAGTTTTAATACTTTTAGCAGTTATGAGCATATACCTTAAAGACATTCTCTCTCTCTTTCTCTCTCTCTCTCTCTCTCATTTCAATTCCAGCTCTGCCACTTATAGAGAAAGCTTGAACAGTTACTTAATATTTTCTTGAATATATTGTTGAATTTGGAAGAATGACTACTTTTAGGATAAGGGAAGGTAGGAAGAGAGGACATTCTAATAAAGTGACCAGTGTGATGATGAAGTCATGAGCAAGAAGTGGTCAAGAAGCCCAGGAAGCATCGCCTAAGCCAGATAATGCACATGCGTGATGGTTTAGGAACTGTTAGGAAATAATAGATCGGTGGGTTCACATTACAAAAAAAAAAAAACTTGAACACCTGCAAAGAAGTAACAGTTGAGTAGAAGTGTATCATGATGAGAGCTGTTTTCAGAATTAATTCATTTATATAGAAAGAAGAATAAACAGTGTCATTAAAGCAACAAATTTCCTACTGGATTATCTTGATGTATAATAAGAGAGTTAAGCTAAATATAATTAAGAAAAAGGAAAAAAAAAAAAAAGAAGGAAATGGAACATTGTGAGAGGAATTTCAGTGGGAGAATTGCCTGGATGGAGGCTCCTAAGCCCATCACCTCCCAATCATCATTTCTGATTCCATCTGTGTTCCCCGCACTGTTCTTCAGTAGCAGGGAAGTAACAGTGAGGGAAGCAGCAGCAAATGGGCAGGAGATGTTAGGAGTGGAACCGTCAGGGGAGAGAGAGCAGTAGCTGTGCTCTTGAGTGGCCTTTCACTGTGCGCAGGCATAAAAGAGAATGCAGTCCTGCAACAACTTTTCTTTTTCTACCTGTTACCAACATATCTGAAGAACCCCACTGTGCTGTAATATTCACAAACGGGTGGTATTTATTATTGAAGACATTAAACTGACTTAGAGACTATTAATTCCTATTGTTGGTACAGTTGCCATAACCTCCATTTGGGGAAAAAAAAGTAAAAATGTTCTGTTGCCTTTAAATAAAACTAAAACCATGAGTGATTTCATCGCGAACGCGTGGTCATCTAGGGAGACAATGTGGCTACCTTGAAGTGAATACATTATGTGTTTTTTTCTTTTTACCAAGTCATGCATAAATATTCTCTTACTGGCTTTGGCTATTCAGACTTAGTTTAATATGGAAATGTACTTTTCAAGGCAGTACAGACCTCTGGCTTCTAATCCAACGATGGTGGTGAGCGAAATGAGATTGGAAATATCTTGTCACTTATCGGCACGAGCTTGTTTTGTTCATGGAGCATTAATAATGGAAGAGGAGATTGTACTGATTCTGTCGTCCTCTGCGTAACCAGCTTCTATGCTTCTATTATACCAGCCTTTGTCACCTTGGTGACCATGTTCCCTTCTGACCTTTCTTTACAAAGAAGGTTTTCTTTCCAGCTTATGAATCCCAAGTGCCTTAATGAGAGCTTCTGTAGGTAGCCTCTCTTACAATGTTGTAATAATGCAAACCAGTGCCCAGAAAGGCAACACAGCAGTAATTCTATTATGAAAAGCAGCCTGTGTCAGAGATAACATAAAACACAGTTTCAGTGGGATGGGAGAGCATGATGGTTCATCCATGGGATGCTGAACAAGAGATGCTCCGAATCTCAGCAGCAGGTAGCTGACTGTGGATTCTAATTTTCATTTGCTTATAAAGTTACTGCTCAGAGATGGGCAGTTACTCTTGCTAGCACCATTGCCCCATTGTTAGCACCTTTTTTTTTTTTTTAAACAGGGACCCATAATGAAAGTTGTAGTTAGTAATTGTGAAGAAATTTCCCCTCCTCCCCTACCTCTGCAGACCCTGAAATTTGAATAAAATTTGTGGCTTGTTTTTGTATTTTGTTGTTTTTTTGGTGTTTGTGGGGTTTTTATTTTTATTTTTTTAGAAAATACTTCTTTCATTCACTTCTGTAACTTCTAAACCAGATTTCTAGATTCTTAAGTACATAGACATGATTTTCATTTTCTAACTTAGATATTTTGTCTCAAGATTCTATTAGGGTTACATAATATAAATCTTCATAAGCTGACCCTCATCCAATAATTTCAAAAACAGCTGATATATTGGCCACATCTTGGCCATTCTCATGTTCTTACCTTCATGCTTAAATCTGTGGTAGTTAGCACTTCACCGAACGGTCAGTGGGCCTGATGTTGCCAGACTCTGCATAAAGAGCACTGTGATCCAAATTAGTTAATTTAAAAAGCTCTCATTATTGGATTATTAACAAAGCCCTATACCATAGACATGGATACATAATGAAACACAGAAAGTATACACAGTCTCAAACAGCCCTCTGTTAGACACACTCCAGGTTGTAGTGCCTGCTCTTGATTCTGGGATACACAGGGTGGGTATGTTTGCACTCTAGAAAATTAGAGCCAGACCCCATTAGAGATAATCACCTTCTCACTTAGCAGTTGAGGAAACCACATCCCAGAGAGAATGTCCCATTTTCTAACCAAGGTCACAGTGGGACCTTATGTCAATATAAGGACAAGAACCCGAGTTTTCTGACTTCCAGCCCAATGATATTTCCACTTCATTTTACTACCACAAAGTACAAGTCATTACCATTAGCATAGGAAGTAATTTGAGCACATGCTCCATTGCAAACAGTCTATGTTATAATGTCAAAGATATCCAAGGCCAGGAACGGGACCATTATAGTGTTAACTGAGTGATGATGGGTCTCCCAGATGAAGTGAGCATAACTCTGAACTCATTCTGCCTTTTGAGAGATGCTTGTCAATCACTTCAGTTTCCCAAACCTACATGAGGAAATTTCCAGAACGGTTTCGGTTCTTTGGACGGCAGGTATCTTGATGGTTAATTCTAGAACCAATGTAAACAACAAGAAGCTTATTAATTTACAAACCAAGGAGACCAGAGGAAGGGAAGTGCCAGAATTAGTTCATCCGTGTCACAGTGTGGAGATTCTCCTTCTCGGTGATCCTATTGGCTTTGCTTTTCTGGTACCACTATGTTTCTCGGTATTACATGCAGCCGTAGGCAGGAAAAAAGGGGACTAATGTCTGTCTCTGCCCCTTTTTCAGAGTAGATGAAAACTTTTCCAGTCACTCTCCCAGTAGACTTCCTCTTATGGCTCATTAGTCAGAATTGCATCACATGTCCTTGTCTAAACCAATCACTGTCAAGAAAATGGAATTACCACAATTGGCTTAGAGTAACCAACCTTTATTTCCCCTGAGGCAAAAAGCCTTCAAGTATCTGGACAAAATCAGAATTCTGTTGGAGAAAAAGAATTTGGAAATATTTGAGGGAGGATGATGATTGAGTCACATAATTTGGGTATATTTCTTAACTGCTAAGCATATGCTTCTTTTAGAAGGTATTTAGAATGTAAGACATTATCAGAACCCAGGATTCATCAGCACCTGACAGGTGACAACTACTTGCCACACATCTGGGAACATCTGTTGCATGCAGGAACATGGCACCTGGGAATCGGTACTCCCATGCCAATTAGGACTGATATACCATACTCGGAGGCATCATTATTCTATGCACAGGAACAGGAAACTCGGCAAATGTTAGAGAACACAAGCTTTAACTTAAGCAATAATGGAAGTTTTCATTCACTTTCCCACCCGTGGTCCCCAAATAATCTCATTGACTCTCCCCAAAATTGCCCTTGATGAGGGATGTAAACTCTTTAGCAGTCAGGCTCCATAGCAGCCCAGAATTTAGACCTGACCTAATGTAGCAGGATGCTATTTAAAGCCTGCAAATGGGATGGCAGAGGTAAAAACAGGCATCTTTTCTTCAAAGCACACAAAATAGACTTATTTGGCTCTAGCAGAGGGTTCCTGACAGGTCAGAACCTATCCTGAAGGGGAGCAAGCTGGGAGGGGTCAGGGAGCTAGGTCAATTATGTGCAGCTGAAAAGATGCCACTGCTTTTCAGCTTTCTTTGTATCACAACCTGGCTTTTTACATTGCTTCTACCAAAGCACTCTCATTATGTCGCTAGGAACCTGTAACTGGGCGTGTTGCCTTAAATACGCTTTGCAAACAATGCCAGTTTTGAGGATTTGTTCAGGAGCAATCATTTTTTTTGCTCCTTCCCCTAGTTATGCTTCAAAGTAGAAAAAAGATCATAAAGTTTGGGTTGAGTTTAGATTCTGAAGGTTTCTTTAATGTTAGGCTAGATTATTTGGATTTTATACCTATGAACTAAGACAATCAGAGGACGTGTTTAAATAGAGTAAAAGAGAGAAATCAGGAATTTTTTAGAGAGGCTAATGTGCTTTGGACTTTGTAGGACAGGAAAGTGGAACCGGCAAAGTAAGTGAAATACTGCACAATTCAAAAGGAAGTGATAAAATCCTGAACCACGGAAATGTCTGAGACAGCGCCACCAGCAGAGAAAAATAACAGGAATCAGTGGAGGACTGTGTTGGGAACTAGGTAGAAATAGGAAGTGGTACACATTGATTACAATAGTGTCCAAGACTAAGGGACAGAAATGATAACAGAAATGGAGATTTATTTTTTTCGGAGAATCTATAGATTTATTTTTTTATAGTCCCCAATACATGCCTGAAAGAAAAGACAGCATTCTTCTCTTATTCCCATCTTTGTTAACACAGATATCTAACGCAATGCCCAGAATAGAGTAGATGTTCATTAATATTACAGAATAGATGGGAGGTCTAGTCATTAATAAATTGCTGTTAATATATCCCTGGAACTTTAATATGGTAATGGTAGATGAACAGTGAAATTTAATTTTGTAAACCATTTTTTCAGAATAAACTTTGAAAAAAAGGTATCTTGACCTATAACCTAGAGAATTCTCTATTGCCACATGTTCTTAAAATATTTGTTCAGTGCCATGAATGTATACATAGGATGCCAAGCCCCGTGAGGCTGGGCTATCTATTTCAATCTTTGAAAGTAAGCACTGCTTCAAAGCCCCCATGTGGTTCAGCCCCTGCAAGCTCTCCCGCCTCACCTCTGCTACTTCATCTGTCAACCCCAAATCCCTCTCTGTCCATCATGACTGTTTTCCTCACTTCACGTCGCCATAGTCCCTCCTTTGGATCCTTTGCCTGAAAGTTTTTATTCTACTTCTATCTTTACCGGATCCAGTCCTGCTCATTTTAAAGATGCATTACTTCCCTCCAGAACTCTATGTACTCAATCTGGGTCAAAGGCCCAGCCTTTCTTCACACAGCTCATATCACACTATTCAGTCGCCTTTTGTTTGCCCTTTCTTATTAACCGTAACCCTAGTAAAAAGCCTGGCACTCAGCTGTTGCTCAATAAACATTGTTAAATTAATTTATGAATTAATTAATGAAGAAAGATGATTTTAAGTGTCTTGGTTGGCAAACATATAAAGTTTGTGTTTTTTTTTTAAAAAAAGGCTATAATCCTTTTATAGAATCACATAAGCCTGTTGGTGTGTTAGGAAGTAAATATATAGATTGGAATACAATGAAAGCACTACAATAAATAGTATTTATTCTAGTTTGTGTTTCAGTATTTCCATACCAGGAATAAAGAAAGAACAAGATCATGGCTGTTAGAGAAGAAGTAATTAGAACATCTTCATCAAAAGTAGGTTTGTATGACAGGAGTATGATTGAGACAATTCATATACAGGATTTAATAACACAATAACAAAGAATGGACAGTTGTCTTCATGTAGCCAAGGAGAAGGAGAAATTTGAAAAAAAATGTAAATAGACATTCTCATTATTACAGCCAGGATTATACTTCTCCCCACGAGATCGTGTTCCTTTCTCTCCTTTCCCTGGTGCTGCCAGCTCAGAATCAATGGTGAACAACACCATACAAAAATGAAGTCTCACATCCGACGCAAGTTTTATAATCAAGCCAGTCACATACTTACTTCTTAAAAACCTAACATGTAGGAAATACAGTCCCTTTTATCAAGGAAATTAGTCAAGGAACAATCATGAATGCTAAAGATTAGCCTAATTAGTGCTGGTTTATAGTATGCACAATATACAAGGTATCTCCCCCCAAAAATGTATACACACTGTAACAGCTGATAGCTCAATTTTGAAAATGAAATACATTTTAATAAACATCTACTTTATAATTATTCAAAGTGTATGTATAAATTTTGGAGGGCACCTTCTCTAGGCAGCAGAACTCTAGATAAATAAAGGCTAGTCAGGGTCATCTGTGCAGAGGATCATTTATTCTACAAAATGTTCATATGGGATAAATATTCAACCATTTTGATCACCAGTGACATTAGTTGACTTTTGGATAAGGGGTACGCAAGCATATTTTGTTGATGTTAATGTTTATATTTGCAAATAATTATTCTTGGTACAATTCTACCACATATGGCTGCTCAAACCTACATTATCAAAGATAGTGACCCTGGTTCTAATCTGTTCAGTAGGTTAAATTGACTTATTGCTCAAATGGTTTTAATTTACTTAAAACTACTACACAGTAGAAATGTAAATGCCATGTATTTATTATAACATGTATCCTAATTTTTTAGATCATTTTTCATTTACAGAAATACTAGTATAGGTTCCAATAATAAATCTAAAACAGATGTTCCTTTGCATATTAGTATACTAAGGGCCCGGTGCACAAAAATTTGTGCACTCGGGGAGGTCCCTCAGCCTGGTCTGTGCCCTCTCACAGTCTGGGACCCCTTAGGGGATGTCCACCTGCTGGCATGCCTGGCCAGCCTGGGTGAGGGACTGATGGCTGTTTGCAGGCTGGCCAAGCCCCCCAGAGGGAACCCTCACCCCAAGGGGGTGTGGCTAGCCTGGGTGAGGGGCTGAGGGCCATTTTCAGGCTGCCCACAGCTCCCTTTGACCCAACATCCCAGCTGGCTGGAATCAAGTTTCTGAGGTTTATTTATCTTCTATAATTGAAACTTTGTTGCCTGGAGCAGAGGCCCAGCTGGCCTAGGCAGGCAGTTTCAACTCCATCGCTGGTGCAATGGAAGCCTCCTATTTGCTCCAGCTCTGTGGCTGCCAGCCGCCATCTTGGCTGGGTTAATTTGCATACAGATGCTCTGATTGGCTGGCAGGCGTGGCTTGGCTGGTGGGTGTGGCTTAGGTGTCTTAGAGTGGTGGTTAATTTGCATATTACTCTTTTATTAGATTAGATAATGCTTATTAATATGGAATATTATTAGAAAAAAATAAATCCTACAAATGATCCCTCTATTTTTGTGTAAATAACATTTTATTGATAAGAAAATTCAGAATAGTTTTCAAGTTGATTAATAGGTAAAAGGCCTAAATAATTCCACTTATCCTTACAGTTAAACTTGTGTTTCCTTGAGAAAGCCCCCTATGGTCCCAAACTGCATTAACTTTTTTTTTCTGTGCTTCTATTGTACTTTGTGCATAGATTATAGTTATTTCAACCTTCTAATGTAATGCTCGCTTTTAAATTTGAAAAGTAACACCTGTTCATTGGAAATGAATAAGCCTGTATAGAGTTATATAAGGAAAGATATAGCAACCTCCTGCTTCTCTTTTCCAAACCCAGCGGTTCTGAGTTAGAGAAAGAATTTTTCAGGTTTTCTTCCCTACTTTTCTGTCGTGGTGTGTGTGTGTGTGTGTGTGTGTGCATGTGCGTGTGTGTGGACACACATCAATGCTGTTCCCACATAGATTTATTATTATTTGGTTTTAGTCTGTCTCTTGCACTCTTCCAATGATTCTCAATCCTTACTGCACATTAGAATTGCTTAGGGTGGTTTTTAAGAAACAAATATACTGACACTAGTGGCCCGATGCATGGATTCCTGCATGGTGGAGGGGGACTCCCTCAGCCTGGCCTGTGCCCTCTCACAATCTGGGATCCCTTGGAGAATATAGCAGTGCACCAAGCAGCAGGCAGCCAGGGAGGAGCCAAGCCAGGACCAGGCACCACTCACTCATCCCGGCCCACTGTGCCTGCCACTGTACTACTCAGTAGCTCTGCTCCCGAGTCAGGAGAGGCTCCTGCAGCCAGAGCTGTGCTCACCAGTCATGAGCCTGGCTTCTGGCTGAACAGTCCTCCCACCAAGGGAGTGCACTGACCACCAGGAGGCAGCTCCTGTGTTGAGTGTATTCCCCATGATGGTCAGTGCATGTTCATAGCAACTGGTTGACCAGTCATTCCAGTAGTCCGGTCGTTTAGTTGTAACGGTCACTTAGGAATATATATATATATATATATATATATATATATATATATATATATATATATATTAGAGGCCCAGTTCATGAATTCATGCATGGGTGGGGTCCTGTACCTTGGTCAGCGATTAGGGCAATAGAAGCTGACAGGCCAGGGGGGGAGGGACTGCAGGAGTTTGGCTGTAGGAGAGTACTGACTACCAGGGGGCAGCTCCTGTATTGAGTGTCTGCTCCCTGGTGGTCAGTGTGCATCATAGCTACCAGCTGATCATCCAGTAGTAATTATTGCTTAGGCTTTTATATATATACTAGGGGCCCGGTGCACAAAAATTTGTGCACTTGGGAGATCCCTCAGCCCAGCCTGTGCCCTCTTGCAGTCTGGGATCCCTGGGGAATGTCCACCTGCTGACATGCCTGGCCAGCCTGGGTGACGGGCTGATGGCTGTTTGCAGGCTGGCCAAGCCCCCCAAGTGTGAACCCTCACCCCATTGGGGTGCGGCCAGCCTGGGTGAGGGGCTAAGAACTGTTTTTAGGCTGCCCACAGTCCCTTCAGGGTTCGAGTCCCTATTGGGGTGCCTGGGCAGCCTGGGTGTGGGGCTGAAGGCTGTTTTCAGGCTTTCAGGCTGCTCACAGCTCCCATTGACCCAACATCCCAGCAAGGCTGGCTGGAATCAGGTTTCTGGGGTTTATTTATCTTCTATAATTGAAACACTGTTGCTTTAAGCCAGGCCTAGGCAGGTAATGAAGCCTCCTGTTTGCTTCAGCTCCGTGGCTTCTATAATTGCAACTGTGTTGCTGTGAGCAGAGAGAGGCTCAGCCGGCCTAGGCAGACAGTTTATTCCTGGTGCAATGGAAGCCTCCTGTTTACTTTAGCTCCGTGACTGCCGGCCTCCATCTTGGCTGGGTTAATTTGCATATAGCTTCTCTGATTGGCTGGTGGGCATGGCTTAGGAGTCCCGTAGAAATGGTCAATTTAAATATTACTCTTTTATTAGATAAGATAAACACACACACACATACACACACACACACACTCGAGGCCCAGTGCACAAAAATGTGTACACTAGGGGGCGTCCCTCAGCCTGGCCTGTGCTCTTTTGCAGTCTGGGAACCCTCAGGGGATGTCCACCTGCTGGCTTAGGCCACTCACTGGGTGATCAGGCCTAAGCTGGCAGTCAGATATCCCTCTGGCAGCCTGGAAGCCTTCAGGAGATATCTACTTGCCAGCGGAGAGCAAGCCTAAGCTGTAGTCTGACATCCTTAGCACTGCTGAGGAGGCAGAAGAAGCTCCCACCACCACCGCTGTACTGGCAGCTGGCAGCCTGGCTTGTGGCTGAGCAGAGCTCCCCCTGTGGGAGTGCAATGACCACCAGGGGCAGTTCCTGCATTGAGCATCTGCCCTCTGGTGGTCGGTGTGTGTCATAGTGACCAGTCATTCCCAGTTGTTCCGCTGTTAGGGTCAATTTGCATATTACACTTTTATTACATAGGATAGAGGGCTAGTGCATGGGTGGGGGCCAGCTGGTTTGCCCTGAAGGGTGTCCCGGATCAGGGTGGATCTCCCACTGGGGCTCCTGGGCAGTCTGGGTGAGGGGCTGAGGGCCATTTTTAGGCTGGCTAAGCCTCCAGCGGGGACCCTGACCCCAGGAGGGTCTGGCCATCCTGGGTGAGGTGCTGATGGCTATTTGCAGGCTGGCCACAGCCCCCAGCCACCCAAGCTCCCAGTGAGGCTGGCTAGAAGCAGGTATCTAGGGTTTATTTATCTTCTATAATTGAAACTTTGTTGCCTTGAGCAGAGGCACAACCTGCCTAGGCAGGCAGCTTCCTCCATCACCAGGGCAATGAAGCCTTCGTTTGTTCCAGCTCTGTGGCTGCTGGCCGTCATCTTGGTTGGGTTAATTTGCATATAGCCACTCTGATTGGCTGGTGGGTATGGCTTAGGATGTAGCAGAGTGATGCAATTAGCATATTTCTTTTTTATTTGATTATACTAGGGGTCCAGTGCACAAAAATATGTGCACTTGTGGGGGGGGGGTGTCCCACAGCCCAGCCTGTGCCCTCTAGCAGTCTGGAACCCCTCAGGGGATGTCAATCTGCTGGCATGCCTGGCCAGCCTGGGTGAGGGGCTGATGGCTGTTTGCAGGCTGGCCAAGCCTCTTAGTGAGGACTCTCACCCCATGGGGGTGTAGCCAGCCTAGGTGAGGGGCTGAGGGCCATTTTCAGACTGTCCACTGTCTCCTCAGGTTTCAGGTCCCTACTGGGGTGCCTGGCAAGCCTGGTTGAGGGGCTGAAGGCCGTTTTTAGGCTGCCACAGCTCTCATTGACCCAATGTCCCAGCAAAGCCTCCTGTTTGCTTCAGCTTCGTGACTTCTATAATTGAAACTTTGTTGCCTTGAGCAAAGGCACAGCCTTCCTAGGCAGGCAGTTTCCTCCATCACTGGTGCAACAGAAACCTCCTGTTTGCTCTAGCTCTGTGGCTGCCAGCTGCCATCTTGGCTGGGTTAATTTGTATACAGATGCTCTGATTGGTTGGTGGGCTTGGCTTAGGTGTAATGGAGTGAGTCAATTTGCATATTACTCTTTTATTAGGTTAGACTAGAGGCCCAGTGCACAGAAATTTGTGCACTGGGGGGCAGAGGTCCCTCAACTCGGCCTGTGCCCTCTCACAATGTAGGACCCCTTGGGGGATGTCCACCTGCTGGCATGCCCGGCCAGCCTGGGTGAGGGGCAGAGGGCCCTTTCAGGCTCCCCACAGTCCTTGAGGGTTTGGGTCCCTACTGGTATGCCTGGCTGGAAGCAGGTTTCTGGGGTTTGTTTATCTTCTATAATTGAAACTTTGTAGCCTTAAGTAGAGTTCAGGGCCCACAGGGCCCTAACTTCCTCCATTGCCCAGGGCAACTCCAGCTCTGTGGCAGCCACCACCTTAGTTGAGTTAATTTGCATATTTGCTCCTGGTTGGTTGATGGGCATGGGCTTGTGGGCATGGCTTGTGGGTGTAACATAGTGAGGAGTTAATTTGCATATTACTTTTTTATTAGAATATATATATATATATATATATATATATATATTTTTTTTTTTTTTCCTGCCCTGAATCTGATTTGATTGGTCTGACTCACTGAGGTGAAAACTAGGTGTGCCTTTTTAAAAATCATCCCAAGGGTTAATGGCATCTGATACATCTGTGTAGTCCCCATCTCTTCTTCTTCCTAATCTTGAAATCTCAGAAGAAAATGGTACCCATGGTCATTGAATCAACTGATTTATTTCTTTTTAAAGAGACAAAATAGCCTTGATTAGCTGTAATGGATAAAATCTAAATCTCCTGTTTCTAATTTACACATGGAAATGCCTCACTTTATAGGAAAAAGTACATCGTAGAAAAATTGATAACAAAGTATATTTCCAAAAAAATAAATTAAATTTTCTATAATATTATAGAAAGTTGAAATATATTTTGGAGAGAGGAATTGTTGACTCTAAAAAGTTTAAATTCTAAATTTAAGTGAACATTTCAAATATAACTAAATTATAGTAAAAATAGTAACCCTCCTGCTTCATCTACCATCAGAAAAGTTCTAGTTACTTCTCCAGGGCAAAAGGTGGTGTGGTCATAAACCATGCCTGACAGGAACCTGATTGTGCTCAGAATCAGGATGCGTGTCCGTAGCCTGGAACCAGACCACTTCATGTCAACACTGACCGATCCATGTTGCAACCAAGTCCATAACTCCAGGTATGTTTCAAACTTAACCACAGAGGGTTTCTGCAAATTCAGTTACTGACTGATGGAAGAATTTATTTTTTCAAATAACTAAAGCTGTGGAGTCTTTCTTGGGCACTCACTCCATTATTTTTAGTTCTTTCATCCAAAGGAATTTATTCTATGCTTTCTTACTTGTTCCCACCTGCTGTTTCTTGATTATTTGTTGAAGTGCATCTGTCCTGTTGAGGGCAGCTTTTGGCATTGTTTATTTAGTGTCTGTCCTGTGGTTTTGATCCTAATAGAAAAAAATTGTATTTCCCCGGAGTACTCCTCCCCTCCTCACCCCACTGAGTTTCAGATTGCTTTTAAAGGGTGATCTGGCAACTTCTGTAGGCACTGGTGTTAACAAAGCACTTTCCTCATTTATTTGTAAGATTTTTTAAAAGGATATTATTTAAATGACTAGGGGCCCAATGCACAAAAATATGTGCACTGTGGGGGGTCCCTCAGCCCAGCCTGTGCCTTCTCACAGTCTGGGACCCCTCAGGGGATGTCCACCTGCTGGCGTGCCTGCCTAGCCTGGGTGAGGGACTGATGGCTGTTTGCAGGCTGGCCAAGACCCCAGTGGGAACCCTTACCCCATGGGGGTGTGGCCAGCCTGGGTGAGGAGCTGAGAGATGTTTTCAGGCTGGCCACATTCCCTTCAGGGTTCGGGTCCCTACTGGGGTGCCTGGCCAATCTGGGGGAGGGGCTGAGGGCTATTTGCTGGCTGGCCACAGCTTCCATTGACCCAAGGCCCCAGCGAGGTTGGCTGGAAGCAGGTTTCTGGGCTTTATTTATCTTCTATAATTGAAACTTTGTTGCCTTGAGTGGAGGCCACAACCTGCCTAGGCAGGCAACAAGCCTCCTGTTTGCTTCAGCTCAGTGGCTTCTATAATTGAAACTTTGTTTCCTTGAGCCGAGCCCACAGCCAGCCTAGGCAGGCAGTTTCCTCCATTGCTGTCCTCCTGTTTGCTCTAGCTCTGTGGCTGCTGGCCGCCATCTTGGCTGGGTTAATTTGCATGTTATTGCTCTGATTGGTTGGTGGGCATGGCTTGGCTGGTGGGTGTGGCTTAGGTGTAACTGAGTGAGGGTTAATTTGCATAGTACTCTTTTATTAGATTAGATTACAGTTGTATCTCAAAAAAGAACCTATATCTATGTAAAAGGATAAAGATTTTACAGAGTAAGTATTAAGTGATGTTTATCTCCAGCAGGAAATTTGGGCATATGCCAACAATGTGGATAAGTAGAGAAATAAGGAGTACAAACTGCTGAGCTCCCGTGTGCCCATCCTTAAATCCAGTAAATCAAGGCTTTTTCTCCCCATAGAAAGTTAAATAGCAGGTGTGGTACTTAATGAACTGCAGCAACTCGGCTTATTGGTGTGGCAAATAGATTGTGATATTCATTTCCAATTAAAGTTATTTTGCAGAGATCAATGAAGCACATTTTTCACAAATTGAATCACCCTAAACTAATAAACAAAATTCTCCCATCCCCACTGATGGCAAATTATTATTTTCATAACATTTAAAAACCCATTACAATTATAAGATGCAAGTGCTAGGAAAGATCAAATATTTATTTACCCATGTGTTTGTATTTTACTCCCAATTTTATGAGAAAGGTAAGGAACATTAAATATTTGTGAGGAAGCTGTGAAGGGATAATTTTCTGAACCTGAATTTTTTGGGGGTCTTGGATCCATAATCATTTTTTTGTTTACTAAATAGCGTGCCTGCTCTAATGATTAAAGGGTCTGATCTTTGGTAAATTGGAAAAGAATCTGTTAGAGTGTAACCTTTAATTAATGAATGCACAGTATGAGTTTACATCCAAAACAATGGGGTTTGCACAAAAAGGAAAACAGCTTAGAATCACTTTGCCTTTAGAATCACTGAGTTGCTTCAGAAACATTAAAATGTTAATTTATCAAACTTAAATGTCACTAGTTTGTTCAAACAATGCACAAATGTTATGATAATCATTTCCAAGGACCTTCTCACCTTTCACCTTCCCTTAATGTTTCTTTCAAAGTATATGTTTGAGGAAATGATACTAATTTGCATAATCTTGATTTTAAAATTTTTAATGTCTTGATATTAATGAAGATAACTGAAATGGATCCACCTTGAAAGCAAAGAGTGAGGTTTGAATATCCATCCCTCTATTTTTCAAACAACAAAATGGAACATTTGTTGGCTGTGCATATGCAAGGTTTCCCTTCTGAGAAAATCCTGGACCTTAAGAATACTTTCCACACTATGGTCTACTACTTCCCAGATGTTTTCCAGTAGCTCGTGGGATAAACTGTGTTTCATGGACATTACTGGAATGGAGAAGGGCTTATCAAATAATGCTCTCAAGCTGAGTGGCATTATGGTAAATTTGCCAAGCATTGTCTGTGCGCTCTCTCCAAAGAGGCCCAGCCTAAACAAAAAAGGAAGGCGAATGTTAAGAAAATACGTAAAAAAAAAAATTCCTCTGATATTCCACTCCACTCCCTCCTTTTTCTTTTACTAATTCCAACTTTCTCTCCAGTGAATCATCTTCTAGCCACACCAAATTTTATGAGTCAATAATTTAAAAGGGAAAAAAAAACACATTAGTACTGTGGGTGTTTGACAAATAATTTTTATAAGTAAAGGATTAAACACACACAGGCGCTGCACACGACCAGCTGTCATCATCGTTTCATCAAAGAAATTAAAGTATAGTATCAGAATAAAAGGTATTTCTTTAAATTGTTACTTTATCTTTACAAAATCACAAAATAAACATTTTATTTAACTTACTTTGCCACACTCTGGTGACCCTGGTCATAAGGGAACATAAGCCTGCAGTCCACCTTTCAAGAACTATTATAACAAACTATGGGCACAGTGCATGAAATTCTTGCATGGGTAGGGTCCCTGGGCCTGGCTGGCTGCTGTCCAGGGCATTCCTTGGTTCCATGCCACCCTCAGTCTCCTAGTCAAACTCCTGAGGGGATACTTTGCATATTAGCCTTTAATATATAGATAGATACCTTGTTTCAACATGTTGTGCTAATTGGAAAAGATATAATTAACTTTTCAAAATGTAATATGCCTTCTAATTACTGGGAATCTTGTTAAAATGTGTATTCTGGTTTGGTAGAGTGGAGCCTGCATTTATGTGTATCTAAAGAGCTACTGGCTGACCCTGTGCCTGCTGATTTGTGGAAACAGCTTTGAGTATCAAGGAACAAATCTGTTTTCTCCCAATGTGTTAGTAGCTAGCCCTTTTAGAACTTCTAAGGTAGGGGAGAGGAGTGTATTATAATGAAAATCCTTAAAGACACAAATTAATCTGTAATGTCATTGGAACAGCATTTTCAAATTAATTCATTTATAAATTATTTTGTCCTTGTGTTAAATCATGCCACATTAAATATCATTGCTCTTATTTTACTTGGAAAATGTCCTCATCGACATGTGTTGTTGATTGATGCTTTCTTCAATTATTACCAGGAAGTTCCCTATTATTGATCAGATTCTTTTGACATGTATTCTAGTTAAAAATGAAAAGTAGCATTACTATGAAATCCAATTCTTTTTTTTCTTATTAGCACTCTTGGGGGGGAGGGAAGAGGATAATAATAACTTGCAGTTTTACAATACTTTGATTTCCAAACTTCTGCAACAATACAATGGCCCCCATAAGCTTGAAAACCATACCTATTTATAGAATGGTCATATTAGAATCAAACTATATCACATTTGTGAGATGCCAGTGCTCCGGGTTAATTCAAATAAACAATCAGTTATTTCAGTTACACATCAAAAGAAGACACTATTAAGAATAAAAATTAAGTAGACAGTTTCCATTGGAAGACAGAGGTTTGAATTATTACTATACCATCTAGGAAGTATAAGATGTTAGCCAATTTACTTAATCTCTCTATATCTTAATTTTTCAGGGATTAAAAAAACGATTTTCTTTAAGAAATATGAGGGTTAAATTAAATAATACATTGAGGTTCAGGGCCCTGGCACACAGTGCTCAATACTATCTGGTGTCTGGCAGAAGGAGTTCAATGACTATTTGTTGAATATATTCACTTAAGGCTATATTTGGATTAAAATAATAAGATAGTTTAACTCATAATTGTACAAATAGCTCCATAGTCTTCATACACTTTTAAAGTGCAGTTCAAAATATGAACTTATATATGTGGACATGTGAAGTACAGATTCTAGATATCAAAGAAATTCTTTCTTTTCATTGGTCATGAGACTTCAAAGATCTGCTATTAGGTGAGCTTGCATTTCCTTGAGAGTAAGATATAGTACAAACTTTTTCCCCCCAAATGTTCATCTCTATGAAATTGATTTCTCCTTCCTGATTGAAAAGTCTGGAATTTGTTGGCCTGCAGGGAACTTTGCAAAAAGCTCATCTGGTTAATCAGTCACTTGTCTGATTGATACTAGAGGATCAGCAGGATGGGTTATAGATCATGGAAGGAAAGACCTGACAGTCAGTTAATTCCATGTCATCTGTTTTTGTGTTCCTAGAGACTCTACGGGAGGATCAGGCTTATAAATAAAAGATAAAGAGATGCTATTTGTCTAGATTAAATTAGATTTCATTCTAAATTCATGTTGTATAGTAGTCCATGAGCACAAGGTAATTGATAATACATACAGGATCCTAAAGAAAAATTTGTTTGAAGGACATTATGTTAGATCTCGGTGTACTTTGGGAACACAAGGTCCCACAATTCTCTTGCACTGACTTATTAAAAGTTACAAATTACATATGTAGGCAGTTCAATTGAACACATGTATTTAAATCTGATATCATAAGTTACATATTTACATATCTTTTATAAAATTCAGAAGTCTAAATGCATGTGCTAAGTGTCTATATTAATCAGAATTTTCAATTTTTTTTATGTTATCATACTAGTTTAATACTACTTTAGTTTGGTGTCTTCTATAGATTTTTTACTTTATGAAAGCTTCAGTTCATGCAGTCATAACAAGAGTAAATGTTAACATTCATTGACTACTTATTCAATTCCAAGCACTTATTAGTTAAAAGCATCTTATATATATTTTTCTACGGAGTGTTTGTGCGTGTGTGTGTGTATTAAACTTGAAGTGACTATTTAGGAAAGTAACTTAGTTCTTCATTATGTAGATAAGAAAACTGAGTCACAGAGAAGTTACTCCAAGTAATTCAGCGTCTCTGTGCCTCAGTTTTCTTATCTACAAAACAGCAAGATGGTTAGAGATATATCATTGTAGCATCACATGTCTATGACAAAAAGAACAACAGCAGTTCTGTGGTGCAGAAACAAGGGTTTATCTTTCCAAACTGAGAGGCAGGGCTGCTCCAAGAACAAAGCTGCCTTTGAAGGGGAGGATTGCTCCATCTCAACTCTGTGGGTTAAAAGTGGGACCCAATGGGGCCAGCATAGCAGGAAATAAAGTTCAAAAAACTCTGAAATTATTTCCAGCCCTTTGGTGTCGATCCTTAAAAGAATAATTATTCTATTTAATGTACATTCATTAGCTTCTCTTTATTTTTAGAAAATAAGTTTAACCTTCAATATTCATTTATTCTACTTGATTAAATCAAACAACTGAATAGATAAGATAGCGACAAATAGCAATATTTTCTGTGCTAAAAAATAGTAACCCAAAAGGATTTTAAAAAAAATCACATTGAGGTTAGTAGATGTTTGTGCAAGGTGGGCCAAAAGTAGGTTTGTAGTTGTTCATATGGAGAATACAATCTATATATATATATATATAGAGAGAGAGAGAGAGCCAGGGGCCATTGCAACCAAATGAATGACCGAACAGTTGACCCAAACAGGCTGAGTGGGGCAACAAGACCAGCAGGGGGGTTAGTGAGGAACGACCAAATGACTGAACAGCAGGCTGTGTGGGGCAACCAGGCCGGCAGGGGGGTTAGTGAGAGACAACCAAATGACTGAACAGCAGGCTGTGTGGGGCAACCAGGCCAGCAGGGGGTGGTTACTGAGAGATAACCAAATGACTGAACAGCAGGCTGTGTGGAGCAACCAGGCCAGTAGGAGGGTTAGTGAGGGATAACCAAACAGCTGAACAGCAAGCTGCATGGGGCAACCATGCCAGCAGGGGCCAGTGAAGGGTGACCAGGCCAGCAGAGGGGGGGCAGTGTGGGGCAGTGAGGGGCAACCAGGCTGGCAGAGGGCACAGTTGGCAGCAACCAGACCAGAAGAGGGGGGCAGTGAAGGCAACTAGGC
>PVJC01027144.1:0-23474 GCA_004026665.1 Murina feae | reverse complement strand
CCCACCAGCCTGGTTGCCTCACACAGCCTGCTGATCAGTCATTTGGTCGTCCCTCACTAACCTCCCTGCCAGCCTGGTTGTAGGCAGCCATCTTGTGAGGCTGTAAGTCTTCATTTGCATATTACCTCTTCATTATATAGCTATTTATATATATCATTTTATAATAACATATAATGTATTATATAATTTATGTATATAAAACTTCTATAGTGAGATAAATATCATGAAAATCAATATATATGTATAGATAGATAGATAGATAGATAGATAGATAGATAGATAATTGATTCAGTTTCTCTCCATACATTTTTTTCCAAGATAGTTCTCACATTGGGCTACTTTCATCAGTATTTTATTTTTAAGACTGGCAATGTCTTCCTGTTTCAAAATCACATTCATAAGAAAAGAAATATATAACATGGTAATGATATGTGGATAAAGTGATTGAAATGATTAGTAATACTGTATTATTAAAACACTAGGGGCCTGGTGTGCAAAAATTTGTGCACTCGGGGTGGGGAAGGTCCCTCAGCTCAGCCTGTGCCATCTCGCAGTCTGGGACCCCTCAGGGGATGTTCACCAGCTGGCGTGCCTGGCCAGCTTGGGTGATGGGCTGATGGTTGTTTTCAGGCTGGCCAAATCCCCCAGTGGAGACCCTCACCCCATGGTGGTGTGGCAAGCCTGGGTGAGAGGCTAAGGGCTATTTTCAGGCTGCCCAGAACTCCCATTGACCCAAAATCCCAGCGAGGCTGGCTGGAATCAGGTTTCTGGGGTTTATTTATCTTCTATATTTGAAACTTTGTTGCCTTGAGTGGAGGCCTTGTCAGGCAACGAAGCCTCCTGTTTGCTTCAGCTCCATGGCTTCTATAATTGAAACACGGTTGCCTTGAGCAGAGGCCCGGCTGGCCTAGGCAGATAGTTTCAACTCTATTGCTGGTACAATGGAAGCCTCCTGTTTGCTCTAGCTCTCTGGCTGCTGGCCGCCATCTTGGCTGGGTTAATTTTCATACAGTCACTTTGATTGGCTGGTGGGCATGGCTTGGCTGGTGGGCATGGCTTAAGTGTAATGGAGTGAGCGTCAATTTGCATATTACTCTTTTATTAGTTTAGATGACATTTTTCTTAGACTATAAACTTCACATAAGGAACCTACCATTTGAAAGCCCAATTCTATAAGATTTTATTGCTTAGAGATATTTGTTCATATAGATCTCTACTATGGAAATGCACACATTTTATCACCCTGCTTCTATAACTCAAAACTGTTGAATAGACTAGGTATTTTTAGGATAAATTAAGATCACATACAGGTAATTTAATCCCCAAAGCTTGTGGCTTTAATAAAGAAAGAGAAGAATAAAAGGATGATGATGGCAAAGCTTTTGCACAGAGCTAGATGTGGCCCTTACTCTGAAAGGATGTGTAACACAGCAGTACGATTTAGATGAAGGATGGGGATAGAAAGCAAAGTGGAACAATGGAAAGCAGAAAGGGAGCTTTTGGCTTTCTACAGCCCAGGCCTCGGTTAAGGTGGAGGTGGTTCACTGTATAGTTCTCTTCTTGGGATGCTAAGGTGGAAGAGACTGCTTTTGTCTCAATTCCCTAAATTCACTCTTTCTGAGCTTGCATATGTTCTAACCAAAGAGAGGACACTCTAGTCCTCCTCCCCATTTTAGCTGGTGAAATAGGAAAACAAACAGCTTAGATGTTCTACTGCTTTGTTCATTCACATGTAGAGATTCACAGCCACACAGACTAAAGAACAGGAACAGAAGGCAGTCTCACTTTTTCTTCTTCCTGCATATTTCCAGTCTTTACTCAGATGAAAACATCCCTGTTCTTTTGGGATAATGCAAATAGGTGCTTTAGAACCTTTGAATGGAATATCCACTCCATTAAGTTATTTTCAGGGCAGCAGAATAGCCTTAGAGAAAGAAGACTGGGTGCTAATCTTACCCATTCTTGAACTTAATCCATTCTTTTGATAAATATTTGTACTATGCTTTCTATGTGTGAGACATTGACATAAAAGTCAAGCTTACAAAAATGCTAACAACAAAGATGACAAAGATATTAAGGGAGAGAAAGTACAAGGAATGAATTACAATAGCATGAGATATTTTCAGGTACACACCAGACCACAGGTGGCATTAAGAAGAAAGCCACCATTTCTGCTTGAGTTGCGAGGAAGGCTTTACTGAAGAAGCTACAATTTAGTTGGGATTGTTAGCAATAGTTGCTCCAGGCCAGGCACTGTGACCAGAAGTTTACATGTGACTTCTGGGGCATATCTTGTCCAGGCTTCCTACCTCCTACACTCTTCCCAATTTCTCTTTCCTCTACTGTCTTCCAGGCCTGATCATTTTTCCTTTTTTCTTTCCTCTCATATCTTTTTGTTCTCTTTAAAGGTTTGGGCCAACATTAATTATGCACATCATCGCTAAGATTATTAACTGTATGTATTTTTTTAAACATTGACCTGTTTTCTCACATAGTCACATGTATGTAATTTTACAGAAAAGCAAAATGAAATCAAACTGTGCAAATACAAATTTTGTTTTTATCCATGTTTGTGCTGTGCTCAGCATTCCCAGGGTGAACCTGAGGGAGTTAGGAAGTGAACAATTAAAAAAGACAGAGCCCTGACTGGTTTGGCTCAGTGGATAGAGCATCAGCCGTGGACTGAAAGGTCCCAGGTTTGATTCCAGTCAAAGGTATGTACCTTGGTTGCGGGCACATCCCCATTTGGGGGTGTGCAGAAGGCAGCTGATTGATGTTTCTCTCTCATTGATGTTTCTAACTCTCTATACCTCTTCCTTCCTCTCTGTAAAAAATCAATAAAAATATATTTTTTAAAGAAGACAGACAAGAGAATAAAGCTGGGGCTAGGTGGAACACTGCTCTCAAATGGAGAGACAGTGCCACAACCTACAAGCAAAGTCTTTATTTTATAGCCAGATTCCATGAGGCAAAGTAAGGAAGTGGTCAAGATGTTTACAATGTTCTTGTGGATTTTGAATCTACTCAATTACATGCATCTGAATTCTATCAACCTTTTTTTTGGTAGCACTTGCTGCACATCCTGCAGCCTACCTCACTTACCCATCTGGGACCACAGGTTCAGACCATAAGGTCAAGCTTACAACTATAGCCTTTGACTATAATTGTACTGGGAGGGCTTTGCCCTCTAAGTTGGGACTTGCATGTGACCTCTCATTAGTCCAAGGCTTGAACCTGTTCAAACGCTGTAGCCACTCTCCACACATGTTAAAGCAGTTTTGTTACCCTCGTTGTTTTGCCTGTCCTTCCCATTTTCTAACATTTGCCTTAATTACACAGATAATTCCTATTCTTATGCGATCCTATATATTTTCCTCATCTTATCTAATAAAAGAGTAATATGCAAATTAGGCATCACTCTGTGACAAAGATGGCCACCCTCATGGCCACAAGATGGCTTCTCCCATAGCCACAAGATGGCCACCCTCCATGAACACAAGATGGTAGCACCCATAGCCATATTCTATCTAATAAAAGAGTAATATGCAAATTAGGCATTACTCCATCACAAAGATTGCTGCCCCCATAGCCACAAGATGGAAGTGCCCAGTCCAGCTCAGCCTCGCCACTGAAGTGGTCAGGCCTGGTAGCCAGGCACGTGGCGGAGTAGGCAGGGGCCTGAGGGATGGAACAGGCAATCAGAGGGGCTGGGAGTTGCCTGACCAGGTCACAGGCCTTTACCAGAGGCCTCAGGCATGGGAAAGGGCAAAGCCAGTGATTGGAGGAGCAGGGGCAGAGCCAGTGATCAGAGGGGTATGAGGGTGCCCTACCCAGGCATAAAGCCTGGAACAGAGGCCTGAGGCCTGGACAGGGGCAAGGTCAGAGATCACAGGGGCCTGGGCTCTACAGAGCCAGTGATCGGAGGAACAGGAGTGGAGTCTGCGATCGCAGAGGTCTGGGCACCAGTGGAGCTGGCAATGCAGGGCCCTGGGGGGCCCCTGCCCAGGGTTGCAGCCTTGGCCAGAGGCTCCCAGTGGGGCAAGGGCAGAGCCAATGATGGCAGGGGCCCGGATCAGAGCCAGTGATTGCAGAGGCCTGGGCTCTGTGAAGCCGGTGATTGAAAGGGCTTGTGGGGTCCCCTGTCCAGGCCTGCAGCCTCAGGCAGAGGTTACAGGCCTGGGCAGGGGTGGAGCCAGTGATTGGAGTGAACTACAGAGGAAACACCTTTTCTGACCACTCATTGGCTAAGCTTCCTGTATACCACTGGTAATATTCTTAGTAACGTGGGTAATAAGAATCCCTAAATGTGATCTAGGGTTTTTCCAGCTTACTCCTGGAGAAAAAATATGAAGGTCCACCGCTGGAGGGTTAAGAAATGTCATATCCTGCCCTAGCCGGTTTGGCTCAGTGCATAATGCCTCAGCCTGCTGACTGCAGGGTCTGGGTTCAATTCTGACCAAGGGCATGTACCTAGGTTGCAGGTTCCTCCTTGTCCGGGGCCCAGGTCAGGGCTTATGCAGGAGGCAACCAATCAAAGCTTTCCTCTCACTTTGATGTTTCTCTCTGTTTTTTCCTTCTCTTCCACATTCTCTAAAAATCAATGGAAACATATCCTCAGGTGAGGATAAGAAATGAAAGAAAGAAAGAAAAAGAAAGAAAGAAAGAAAGAAAGAAAGAAAGAAAGAAAGAAAGAAAGAAAGAAAGAAAGAGTCATATCCTATGAAAGACACAACTTGAAAATGTCTAAAGAAAGTTGTCATTTTTTCAGGGTGAAGGGACTGGAGTCTGTGTTAATGAAAACACCTTGGTGGCTGCGGTGACTGGCAGTGGCTGCAGCAGAGTGGTGATGGGGCTGGTGGCTTTCCCTGATTAGCCTGGTTGCCTCCCACAAAGGGAGGACTGCAGCTTAGGTTCACTCCCCAAGGGGAGCAGGGAGCAGACCTAAGCCATCTGTAAGACATCCCCTGAGGGATCCCAGTATATGAGAGGGGGCAGACTGGGCTGAGGAAACCTCCCCTCAGTGCACAAATTTTGTGTACTAGGCCCCTAGTGATTACATAATCTCTCTCACACACACACACACACACACACACACACACTCATATACATATCTATGTTTTTTCCTCGTTAATGTTTTACAAACATAAAATTATATTATGCACCATTATCTGTATTTTGTCATTCTCATTCAAAAGTTCTTGTATGAATTCCTCTGTCTCCAAGGAGAGTTCTAACTTATTCTTTTTAATACTGTATAATATTCCATAGTGTATATTGTCAATCATTCTCATAAAAACAAGAACAGTGCCTCCAGATTTTTACTGCAATAAATGTCATGTCTGTATATCCTTGGATGTTTTCACTTCTCTGGCATAAATTCCCAGGAGTGGAATAGTTGGGTCAGCAGGTGCATGTGCACATACACACACATACAAATACTTTATTTTAATAAATATTGCTAGGCAGGTTTTTTTTTCACAAAATGTTTCAATTCACACCATAAATGTATGAGAAAATACTCTTTCTATATTCCTGTTAATAACAGATGTTTCTAATTTTTTCAGTCTTTAGGAATTGCTTTCTTCATTTTTGGACTCTATTTAAATTTTGAATTTTTAAAACACTCACTTGACTTCAACAACAAAACTATATAACTGATTACATTCAAAGAAGCCACATTTCTGTTACTATTTTCCCCATTCTATGGCTTCTTTCTATTTTATGGGTAATCACTTTTATTTATTTTCAGTTAATTCTCTAGTTTTTTTTCAAATATTTTTATTTCTATTTGCATTTGTATAATTAACCCCCTTTCTTATACAAAAAGCAGCATGTCATACGGTATTGAGGCATTTCAAAAAAGTTACAATTAAGTCTGCTTAGCACTTTTCTCTTAAATTATATTCTGGTTCTCAAGCCACATGAGTATATAAAAACCTCCCTCATTTTTTTTCTTATAGTTATACAATACTAGGGGCCTGGTGCACAAAAGTTGTGCATGGGGGGTGGAGGAGGGCGGTCCCTCAGCCCAACCTGCACCCTCTCCAATATGGAGTTCTTGGGGACTCTCACAATCCAGGACCTCTGGTTCTTAACCGCTAACCTACCTGCCTGCCCTAACCACTCTGCCTGCCTGCCTGATCCCCCTAACTGCCCTCCCCTGCCAGCCTGTTCACCCTTATTAACTTTCTTTTTTAATCTTGTCCCCTTCGCGCACAATTGTATTTGACTTCCTTATTGGCTTCTTCCTCTCACACAATTTTTCTCCTTTATGTAACACTTTCCTACTGTCTCATCATTTATAAACTTTTCTTTCCTCCTTATTTTCTACTTCTGTTCCATCATCATTCTTCCCATTTTTCTACTACCCTCCTTCCCTTCCCACATTCCTTCTTTCCTTTATCTTTACCCTCGCCCACCCTCCCCTTTTCCTTCCTTCCCACCTTAATTTTTTTCTTCACTTCCTCCCTCTGACCTGCTTTGCTCCCTCGCCCATTCCTTCCTTCTTCCCATTCTCCTTTGAAGCTCTACCAGCTCCCCCTTTATAACTTTTCTTCCCTCCCTCTTTTTCTCTCATCCTACCTTTGTGATACATTCTTCTCTACTTACTTCCACTGTTTTAATACCTATCTATCTACCTGCCTAATTATCCACTATCATTTATCTTTTTTTTCTTTTCTGACTTCTACTTTTAAAATCTGTCCCCAGTACACAACTATACTTGGTTTTAATTATAGGCCCTACAGTTCACTCAGACATGCTCTTTTTTTTTTAACTCTGCTGTCCTCTGACTCATTTATACAGTTCTTCCCTCCATCCTGTTCCATCCCTCGCCCACCTGGTTACTTCCCCCAAACTCTCCCTGGCTGTTGCTCCCTCCGTGCCCCCCCTGCCCATCTCTCAGTCTTCTGGATCCCATGGGTTCACCCCAGCTCTGAAGGAAGATGGGGTCTCTCACAGGAGACGGGAAGATGGGTAGGGTGGTGCCCCACCATCGATCGCTTTCCAGGTGGCAGCCAAGGAGGGGCGGGGCCAGCTGGCTGCTCCCACCCTGCTCCTCCCGCCCCACAGCTGTGGCCACTGGCCGGCCCGTGCAGTGGCCTGTATTGAGGGCAGACGGGAAGGGCTTAGCCAGACCATGGTCACAGGCCTGCTCGCTCTTCCTGCCCCACAGCTGTGGCCATGGGCCAGCTCACTCCTCCCACCCCACAGCTGCCGCCTGGATCCCAGGGCAGAGGTCTTCCATCTTGGCTGGGCTAATTTGCATACAGTCGCTCTGATTGGTTGGTGGGCATGGCTTAGGTGTCAATTTTAATATTATGCTTTTATTAGATTAGATTAGATTGTATGAATGCACCATAGCTTATCCGCCCAGTCTCCAACTGATGAACATTGAGGTTGATTTCAATCTTTTGCTACTATAAAAAAATGTCACAGTGAATATTTTTGAGCATAAGTCAGTTCATATTTTTCCTGCTTTATTTTTAGACTAGATTCCTAGAAGTGATGTTGCTGAGAAAAAGACAAATGCACATATAAGTTTTCTAGATATTACCATATGTCCCTTCACAGGGCTTGTATGATATTATATTCCCAAAAAATATAGGGCAGTAATTGTTTCCTCATGGCCTTGCCAAAATTCTATATTTTTAAATTGTTAGATATTTGTAAAACTGACATTTGTAATGACAGTATAATTCAATTTGTATTCCTCTTATTATGAGTGAGATTAATGATATTTTCATATACTTAAAGGGCTCTTAAATTACTTTTTCTGTGAATTACTTGTTCATATATTTTGCCTATTTTGCTTTTGGTTTATTGGCCTTTCCCCCTCAACTTTAGTTGGTGTTTATATATTAGTGATAATTGACCTTCGTATGTATTGAAAATATGTCGTTTTTTACTTTGTGGATGCTTCCCTATTTCTCTTGTTTATGTAATTGAACTTCATGATTTTAAATTGCTTGTGGATTCTGAGTGACAGTTGGTAAGTATCCCGACCTCCAATATACACATGACTGCTTTCATGATTTGTATCCTTTGGTTTTTTTACATTTAGATCTCTAGCCATTTTGAAGTTTTCTTGGTCTATGGAGTGAGGTGCAGCTTTAATTGTATCTTTTTTGACACCTTTAATTAAAAAGTCCAGCTTTTCCAGACAGATATGAAATACCAAATTTCCATTTGTATTGGGTCAGTTCTATGATACTGCAGTTGTCTATGCATGGACCAATGATACATTCACATGAAGGATATACATATTACACCATTCGACAGGCAAGTCATCATCCATACTCTTATTTTTCAAGGTTTTCCTACCTATGTTTGCTTGGTTATTTTTCCATGTAAAGTTTTAAATAAACTTAGGTAGCATCATTGCAATTTTTCTTACTATTTTTATTGGGATTATGTTAAATTTATGTAATAGCTTAGGAAGAATTAATATCTTTATAATACTAAGTCTTCTTATCTAAGAACATTAGTAGTTTTTCCACTTATTCAAATCTAATTTTGGGTCTTTCAAGGATATTTTAAAGTTTTCCTTATTTAGCTTTTATACATTGCTTAAAATTATAACAATGTATCTTATTTTCTTTGTTGTAATTTTAATTGGGTCTTTTCTGGCATTAAATCATCTAACTGTTATACATACAAAGCTGTATTGATTTCTGTGAATTTCCTTAACAGCCTGCTTTTTTTTTTACTATATCTTTTGCTTGTAATATTTTACCCATAATTATTTTGTTTTCTAGATATACATTTTCAAAAGGTTACTATTTCTTTTTACTTCTTATTCATCTAATTTTAATATCTTTTTTTGCTTCATACCACTAAAACCATGTTAAATTGTATTTTATTGGTCATCTTTACCTTGTTCTTCACTTTAGCAAGAATGCCTCTAATGTTCAAAGAAGAACACTTCTGAAGGGCCATTACTGTTCGTCCAGAGCCTTACAAGAAGTCAGCTGAGATTTTCAATGGCACTTGTTCAACTTCCCCCATTGCCTAATACTACCTTCTTCTCTTCCATGTCATAGCTATCAATCCCAAGAGCACTCCTTAATAAACATCTCAGTGATTGCTTCCTGGGGAACACAAGCTGGAGAAGTGGAATTAGAAATTGATGTTTGTTTTACAGTTCTCCCTCATTACTGACTCCAATGCACCTTGGCAAATGATTCTGATAACATAAATAATTGTGTCCCTTTGGTACATATTTTTCAGTGGTAAAACAAAAATCATCAAGTTTTCTTCCCTGTAAGCAGTGGATTGTCATTGCTCAGGCTCTGGAGTTGACACCCTAGTGGTCAAGTGCCTTGGCTATAATTTTCCAAGTTGTCAAGGCAAGGGGGAATAAGAATAGTGCCTACTTTATAGGATTTAGGAACTAAAAAAAAATGAGATAGAATATCTAAAGCACAGAGCACAGAAGAAATTATTAGAATATGTTTACTCTATTTTCTCAGATACATTTTTCTACTTGGCCAGAACTGACTTATGCACTCTGCCCATTGTTGGTCTCAGGTACTCTAAAACAAAATACCTGTTACTTTGTCACTGATATGTGATATTCACAAACATCCTTTGATAAAAGGATTTTTTCAGTAGCAAGCACTACTTTTTCTCCAAGCATAATATTTAACATTAAATTTTTATAAGCTTATCTATACTGTGACAGGAACAGGTTTTGTTTTCTATTTTGTTTTGCTTTTTTCCCCCTATAGAAGGGAAGATTTGAATAGCCTTTTCTCAATCTTCAGAAATAAAATTTGTTCACTGATTGGCAGAAAGTATCATCTTATTGTTCTGAAAAACAATATTGTTCAACTTTCTAGCATGTTAACTATACTTTAGAATGATTTGAAGATCTTGTGGTTCTGTGCCACAATATGACAAAGTTTCATATCAGAGAATGCTGAATTTTAAGGGAAAATGGAAGCTTGGTCCAACAAAGTCAGATTTTCAGACTTCCATTGTTCTTATTTGCACTTTACTTTACAGTTTGTGAAAATTCAGCACATTTAAAAACTCAGTTATCTTGGAAGATGCAGAATCACATTCTATTTTCACACCTAAGCCCTGTTCACTATTTACACTGAGTGGCCAGATTATTATGACCACCTGACATTTGTAGGCAAATTAGCTATAATTTTGTGTTGAAGTTGCTAGAGGACCAGACTCTTATAAATAGGGAAGCTGTTTACTATGACAATAGAACTGATTTTTTCCTGAAGATATGGGTAAACAAATGAGATTTAACAGCCTGTGAACATGGGGTATATATATGAACATAAGTGGCCAGATTATTATGACCATCTCATCAGTATTTCATTGGGCCACCTTTTGCCTTCAATACTGTGGAGATTCTTCTTGGAACTGACTTCATAAGATGTTGAAAGGTGCTGTGAGGAATCTGACACCATGCCTGATGAATAGCACTGCCCAGTTCTGTGAGATTTGATGGTTGTGGAACCAGCTGCCTGATGGCTCTTTTAACTTCATCCCAAAAATGCTCAATTGGATTGAGATCTGGTGACTGTGGGGGCTACCTAAGCAAGGTAAATTCTCCCTCATGTTATTAAAACCACTCCTGCACAATACAAGCACCATGGCATGGCGCATTGTCTTGTTGGAAGAAGCCATCTCCATTGAGATATGCCATCAACATGATAGGATGAACTTGATCAGCAACGATTCTTAGATATGTTCTGCTATTCAAACGTTGTTCCACACAAATTAAAGGGCCCAAATCATGCCAGGAAAACATGCCCCAAACCATAATAACTCCCCCACCAGCTTGAAGGGTTGTGCTCATGCATGTGAGGTGCATGCTTTCCTGCCGTTTCTGCCAAATTCTCACTCGGCCATCTGCATAATGCAACTGGAAACATGATTCATCAGACCACATGACTTTTTTCCAATGCTCAACTGTCCAATCCTTGTGTTCCTGTGCGAATTGAAGACGTTTTATCTTGGTAACTGCAGACAGCAAAAGTGTTCATTTCGAACAGCCTTTTGGCTGCCATATCCCGTATGATGCAGCATACAGCTAATTTGCCTACAAGCATCAGGTGGTCATAATAATCTGGCCACTCAGTGTATATTTACGATGCTATTCGAAGGTACTTGCTTCACTATTTTCATCACTAGTTTCATGCTTCAGCTAACAACTTTTGAGCTAACAACTAACAACTGATCCATTTCTGTGAATCAAGACTGTAACACCTAGAGAAGTAAGAGTAAATGTGGAAATCTAAAAAATGTAATATATATATATGGCAAGAATGAGTTAGTCAAGATAAACTACACCCTCTTTACTGAATGAACTGGCAAGGACAGAAGGGCCACTGCAGTCCTTGTAGAATAAGCAGAGTTTTTCAGAATGCAGTCATTAATCGTACCTTTCAAATTCAGCAATGGCTGGGAATAAATCATTTCTTGGCATTCCCTCTGAAACCATTAAACAGCCGGCAGACCATATGATGGACGGCTTAGAACCATGGAAACCAACAAACCACACTCTGAGATTCGACCCAGTGCTGCTCCTGTGTGACTTCCCTGGCGACAGCACTGATGTCCATGTGGCCCAAAGTCAGGTGTCCAAGCACTAGGTCTCTTTACACTCCTCTGAGTTGTAGTTAAGACTCAGTGTTCTGCTGAATTTTTTTACTTGCCTTAACAATGCTCTACATAAGACAGAACATAAGACATAAACCACTATTTGCACTAGTTGGTCTTATTAAGTGGATCAAAGACTTTTTCTTTTATTCCTGAGTTGTTCACAAAATAGGTGTCATGAGAATTTGCATAAAATTCAGCTATACTTAAAATTAAGGTTACCCAGGCTAATGGCTTTTACACTGAATTCTAACCCCTATTCTGTGAATCATTCATGATGAGGATTTTAAAATGATTTAGCTTCTTCCAATTCTGTCTGCTTCTTTTTTTTATGAGCTCAGAAACATATGTAATTTTCTGGCAAAAAAAAGTAGATGTCAAAAACTAAAAATAAAACAGACTCACAGCCTGGTCAGTATGGCTCAGTGGTTGAGTGTCGACTTAAGAACCAGGAGGGCATGGTTATATTCCCTCTCAAGGCGCATGCCTGGGTTGCAGGCTCAATCCCCAGTGTGGGGCATGTAGGAGGCAGCTGATCAATGATTTTCTCACCATTGATATTTCTATCTCACTCTCCCCTCCCTTCCTCTCTAAAATCAATAAAAAAATATATTTTACAGAACAGAATCACAGAAAGAAGGCCCTGTCTATGAAACTAAGATCTCAAGAATGCTCAAAGAGAGTAATTTATTACTACTTTACATTCTAAAAATAATTTTCAAACTCACGACTATTGAAATGAAAGTTGACGCCTGAAGGGGCACTGGGGTTTCTCTCTTTCCTCATCTGCTCAATTTCTTCCCTTTCTCATGTCTGGTGGGAAGTGGAACTTCTAGTCTCCAAGTTATACTGGGTGAGGGTGTCAAGGCTTGTGAGAGACCAGTGTGTAAAGCTAATGAATGAATGCTAGAAGCCACTGATGATGGCCACCTCATATTTTAAAAGGGTATATACTTGACACAACATGGGTGACCCTTGAAGACATCCTTGTAAGTGAAATAAGTCAGTTACAGAAAGACAAATACTGCATGATTCCACTTACACGGGGCACCCAATATAGTCAAAGACATAGAAGCAGACAGTAGAATGGTGGTTACCAGGAAACAGAGGGAGGGGATTAGAGGAGATGTTCAATGGGCAGAAAGCTACAGTTACATAAGAGGAACACGTCTCAGAGATCCTCTGTAAAAGTAATGCCTACAGTTAACAATAAGGTAATGTGTACTTAAAAGTTTTTTAAAAGGTAGCTCTCATTATTACTGCATTATCACTACAAAAAAACAAAACAAAACAAACAGACACAGGAAAACTTTTGGAGGTGATGGTGATGCTTATTGCCTGGATTGTGGTGATGGTAACACAAATATATGTATACAAAATTATATACATTGATCATGTTCAATTTTTTGTACATAAACTATACCTCACTAAGTCTGGAAAAAAAATCAGGGCAGCATAGAAAGAAAAATGCTTTCTCTAGTTTTAACCATGTAGGATCCTGGAAGGGGTGGGGTAGTATGGGGGACTAAGAAATAAAAAAGGGAAGCAGAATGGAGAGCAAGACAGAGGGGACTACAAGACTTCCCTGAGTGAAGGTCTGTTTGGAATGAAGAGAGACCAGATTGGGAAGCAGGAGGGGACAACTGTGGACACTCCTTTGGACTCTGTGTTCACAATTCGGTAATAGGGCTGTGATCTTTCTGGAAAGGGCGCTGACCACGTGGTGCTCAGTGGTTGAGAGGAAGGGTTCCCTATATTGAGATGCACCATGTCATTGAGGAAGTACCATTTGGGGGAAGCTGGTCTCACTATCTCCTCGCCCCACCCATCCAGGATCACACCCCCTTTATGCTGCTCTTCATTCCTCAGCACCTGTGCTCTGTTCCCAACAGGTGCAGATGAAGTGCGCTCCATTGGGGACCTTTCTTCAACTCTTGGAGCACACAGACAAGAGCCCATGTTTTCCAAAGAGATTGCCAGCTAGGCCTTAAAGGTGTCTTTTTTAAAACATTGAATGTTTCTGTATCAACGCCTAGGGTACTTTAATAAAATATGTGCCCAGTATAAAAAATGAGATCTCCTATCAGAGTAAACACGTAAAGCATAGAACACAACTAAAAGGTGCTCAAAGATTTTTTGGAGGTAGCAAAAAGCATCCTTATTTCTTTAGCAGAAGTTTAAAAATAAGAATTCACTGTCCAGTTATATAAACTCATCCTCCAAGCTTCAATTTATAGATTTGGAATAGGAATAACTAACTCTGTGTTACATAAACCAGGCATTTTTAAGGTGAGAAATATAAAAAAGAAAAGAGAAAATGACTTACATCTCTCTTTGTGTGAGTGTTTTTAAAAACAGTCATCACCCTGGCATGAAAGTGTCATTATATCCGTGCAAGATGACAAATTTCATCTTAGCTCCCTTATCTAGTCATATAGTCACACAGTGATCACAAGTCATTGCTACACTGGCTTGGTAGAGACAGCTATCACAAATTCACGTTCATCATAAAAATCAAGAAACATGTTGTTACAATATTTATAAATTCATGACAGGTGCCATGCTGTTTTGAACAAGATCTCCTATGTGTGCTCCTTACGCCTCCAGCTGTACCTGTTCAAATAGCACATGCTCTAAGCTCTCTACCCATGCTTTCCAGGGGTGACTGCAAAGCACCGCAGATTAGTGGCAGTAGGAGCCACCACAGCCTCATTTACACAGTCCCCTGTTCCATTGTACATGTAAGAAATTATGAAGTGCCAAATAGCTTGAGAAATGTCAAGGCAGAAAAAGAGCAGTGAGGCCAGGGAATGAAAGCCTTAAATGGGGATTGTGAAGAGGGGGGAGGGGGAGGGGAGATATATGTAATACTATCAATAATAAAAGTATTTTTACAGTAAAAATAAAATAAAGACAAAAGTATCTGCTGAGGGCAGGCCACAATCCTGCTGATGCTGATGAGAGAGAGAGAGAGAGAGAGAGAGAGAGAGAGAGAGAGAGAGAGAGAGAGAGAGTTGTGGGGGCTCAAAGCAAAAAGAAAAGGGTTTGCAGAAATGGAAATAAGATCTGATCGAACTTAAAGGGGTGCAAGAACAACCAGAAGGAGTCTGTTAATGGGTCACTAGAGTCAGGTAGGAAAGGATTACATGGAGGAAAGTGTTCTAGGCTGAGAGAAAATATCATAAGAAAGCAAAAAATTAAGAGAGATTTTACTCTCCTAGGAGAAAGTCTGAACCTACTTACAGGGTAAAACAGGCTGAACTAAGAGCAAGCACTGGAGAACCCACAGGGAAGGGCGATTGTTTGGTTGTCTGCCCAGGAGAATGAAAAGAGACCCAAGACAGTTGGATGCGAATGGGGCTGGAAGAGAGAGAGGAGACTCTGGAGACAAGAATAGTTGGGAAGAGGTCAGGAAGTGAAACACCGGAAACTGAGGCAGGTTGAACTCATGAATGCCACCCATATTGAAATGTATGCCTGCCGACATACAGGTGCCCTAATCTTGTCAAAACCTGGAAAAACAGAGTTCTTCCCACGAAGCCTCATTAACTGTTTATTTTTCTGAAAACCCACTAGGCTTATCGGAGACCAGAGAAATGTCAACGAAAAGAGACAAAGTCGATTTGCAGTCCAAATTCTCATCATTCTGAAAAATGTTTCCAAGATCTGGTTGTTGGAGGAGAAACTCCTGCATCCTCCAGGGATGGCCGTTGGAAATGTGTAGGAGCAAAACATGGGGGCTTCTCTGGGCCGGGCTGTGGGCCTGTATTACTAACCCCAGGAGTGGAACATTTTCTCTTCCACTACAGAAACTTGGGAAGGCCCCAGCTTTTCATCCAAGTCTAATGGATGTGGGGATATTCGAAGTTGGATTAGGAAAAGAAATGATGTGTTTTTATCCAAACCACAGGTGCCTGACCACCTCCTTCAGTTCGTCAGGAAATGAATACAAGCACATCTCTGTTTAATAGTCCAGGGATTATAGGCCTGTGACTTGATACCACGGCCCCGCTTCTCTGGTACGTTGTTCGTGTGATCTCCCCACGTTTATTCCACACCATCTTGTAGGTGGGCTGAAGCCATTTGAGCCCAAGCCCTCTCAGTTTGGATACCTTTCAAGACAGAGCCTTCATTTTCAATGCCTGGAATAGCTCATTTTCTATTCCCCCAGTCAAGTCACTACAGATGAAAATCATTTGATCAGTCATGCTCACTGTCCAATGACTTGGTCTAATTTATCTTCTTTAGTTTTCCCTTAGTTGCTCCAGTCCCAGCTCTTCCCATTCATCCTTCACTCTCAGTGTTTGTACAATTAGTCAAATAAAGAATTTGAGGAATAGCTCCACACAACTGTTTTTGTTTGGGCAACTGATTCCCTTAGATATAAACATGCATGTTCTATTCAAAAACATTCACTTAATTCAGCTAATCCATGTTGTGTCAGTCTTTCCATAATATTGATTTTAGTTCGGGTCTTTTCAAAGGAGGTGCATCTTGTGTCTCTTCACGTAGAACTCTTTTTGTAGAATCGCAGGGGAACATCCCTGGTATATCCACTGCCATGTTATTGTCATTTGGTGTTTTCTAATGTTCTTTTTCCATCCGTGTAGAGATAGGGATGACTCCATAGATTATCTTTATGTCACCTGTCAGAAGAAAATTAAGTCTCCAATGCTCTGTGGCTCCTTCAGAGTCTAGATGCTGCCAGGACAAAGCCTGTTTTTCATTTTGCCAACTTTCTTTCCTCGTAGCTTTTTCCTGTAAAACTTTACACTTGAGGGTTTTTATTTAAAAGGAAAAAATATGAGCTCTGTCAATGCTCCAGCATCAGTTTTGATAGCACTGTGGGAGCACATTAAGGAATGTGTTATAAAGTGGGAGACATGCATCCTTTTATGTGCTGAGTATAACGAGGCTTACTGATTAATCAAACTCACCGAGGCAAATCACTGCAAAGTTTTAAAGGTCTACCGTTCAATGCACCATAATTAAATTAAAGTTAAAATACTGTAATTATTTAGAACCAGGGTACCATTTTTTTATTGACTTTGTGAACTTGTAGGCTCCAATGAATGCAGAGATAAAATAGCATAGCACATCGTGGCTATATATTATCTTGTCTATCTTGTATTTGGAATTAAATTACTCAGGAGTTCAGAGGTTAATTAGAACGCAAGAACTGTCCTCCATATAATAGTGACTTTATGTTGGCTAAATTCAAATACAACTGGAACGCATTAATTGGATTATTTACATACAGGCATGCAAGCTTAAATATGCACACGCACACATAATGTCATAAGCAATCTCCTCACCTTTACAGAGGCCTTTTAAGTGACAGGAACTATGCTTTACATGCACAATATCCTGCAAAATACAGACACAACCTGTAAGACAGGTATTACTGGGCTCACTTTAGAGATCATATCGTCTCAACTTGTCAATTCCAACTCTAGCATGACCAAACAGAGCTCCTTTATGATCTTGCCAAATGGACACCACCCCAATCTGGTGTTTCTCGTCGTTTTTTACCTTGGTGAATGACCCTACTGTGTTCAGCTGTAGAAGCCAGAAATTTGGGAGGTATTCTCAACACCTTGTTCTCCCTAACCCCATATTCAATCTGTTATTCAGTCTTGTGCATTTGTGTCTTCTATCCATCTTTCAAGCCTTTCTCTGAATTCTATCACTCACATAACAAAACCAGACCAAACTGCTATGCCACCTCCCCTGGATTGTGGAAACAGTCTTTAACGCACCTCATTGCATTCATGCTTCTGTGTTTGATGTTCTTAAGCTTATCTGCCTCTTCTCTGCTTAAAATACATCTATGAGTTTCTCTACCTCTTATTTTTTTAAAAAAACTTTAATAGCTCACAAAATTTAACAGGGTTTCTGTCTCTTTAGGGTCATATTACACCCTCTCTACCTCTTTCCAGTACTTCAGCCACATTGACTTCCTTCTGCTTTTTGAATAAATATTCCATGTTCTGACCTGCCTCAGGGCTTTTGCACATGCTATTCCTTAGGGCTGACTGAACCATTCTTCCTCCATCCCCTTTGCCTAGATAATAGCTATAAATATTATCTTGTTTTTATTGATAGTTCCTTCAGAGAAGCCTTTCTTGATGTTACCCTAAGACCAGTCCCATCCTATATGCTCTCATAGCATCCTATCTATTTTCTTCAGAGCACTTATGTACAGTTATACTCATGAATATTTATTTGTATACATTTTCCACTCCCATTTGATTACAAATTTCTTAAGGGCATGAAACTTGTCTTTTTGCATTCCACCATGATTCTAGTAGTTAGCAAAATGCTATGTTTATTAAACATTTGGTTATATATTTTATTCTTACTCTGACTTCTTTTTAATTACATAGACTCTCTAATCACTGACTTCAGAATGCAATAAATCTTTATAAAAAGTAAATAAGGAAAGCAAGTATACAACGTATAAGTAGTTTCCTATTGCATGTATTTTGATGATTGTGGGTAAAGTGTCATTGACAAGTCAAGATGCCTGGGATTTCCATAATTGGAATCTCTCTTTTGAGTAGAGTATATTTCCTAGAAACTCAGATCAGGTGGAATGTGTGTTACCTTCCATCAGCTAAAATAAATCCAACACAGAGGCAGCAGATTCTCAAGAAAACCAGTCAAAAGAGAGGTAATTTTAATTGAGGAAAAAGTTTTTGAAATTCACTGTATATGTCAAAGCTTGAGACAGTAACACTTGTGTAAGGCCAAGATGTGTACTAAAACATGCCCATACAGGTTGTAGTCAAGCTCCCCACAAGAGGATGCTCACAGTCATGGCTGCATAAAGTATAAAATTGTATCACCTAGCGCTACCTTGAGTGCCACTGAAATATACATCAGTTTAGCATTCGAAATGGTTAAAAACCATTTAACCTACCCCAGTATATTTTTACATAATCAAAGGAAAAGCATATTAATCTAATCTAATAAAAGAGTAATATGCTAATTGGGTCACTCCACTACATCCCAAGCCATGTCCACCAGCCAATCAGAATGACTATATGCAAATTAACCCAACCAAGGTGGCAGCTGGAAGCCACAGAGCTAGAGCAAACAGGAGGCTTGCTTGCCCTTAGGGATGGAGGAAGCTAAATTTCCTGCCTGCCTAGGCTGGCTGTGGCATCCACTCAAGGCAACAAAGTTTCAACTACAAAAGATAAATAAATTCCAGATAACTGCTTCAAGTTAGCCTCACTGGGAGCTTGGGTTTCTGGGGGCTGTGCCCAGCCTGCAAACAGCCATCAGCCCCTCACCCAAGATGGCCCCACCCTCATGAGGTGAGGGTCCCTGCTGGGGGGCTTGGCCAGCTTGCAAACAGCCAATCAGCCCCTCACTCAGGCTGGCCAGGTACCCCAGCAGGACCCCCCACCCTGAAGGAACTGTGGCCAGCCTGCAAACAGCCATCAGCCCCTCACCCAGGCTGGCCAGGCACTCCAGGGGGTGACACTCACCCTGAAGGGGCTATCGCCAGCCTGCAAACAGCCATCAGCCACTCACCCAGGCTGGCCAGGCACCCCAGCAGGACCCCCACCCTGATCTGGGACACCCTTCAGGACAAACCAGCCAGCCCCCACCCATGCACCAGGCCTCTATCCTATATAATAAAAGGGTAATATGCAAATTGACCCTAAAGCAGAACCACTGGGAATGACTGGTCACTATGACACACACTGACCACCAGGGGGCAGATGCTCAATGCAGGATTTGTCCCTGGTTGTCAGTCCACTCCCACAGGAGGAGCTCTGCTCAGCCACTAGCCAGGCTGCCAGCTGCCAGTACAGTGGTGGTGGTGGGAGCTTCTCCTGCCTCCTCAGCAGCACTAAAGATGTCTGACTGCAACTTAAGGCTGTTTCCTGCTGGCAAGTGGATATCCCCCAAGGGCTCTTGGGCTGCCAGATAGATGTCTGACTGCCAGCTTAGGCCCGATCCCCCCAGGGAGCGGGCATAAGCCAGAAGATGGACATCCCCTGCGGGGTCCCAGACTGTGAGAGGGCACAGGCCAGGCTGAGGGACCCCCTAAGTGCACAAAAATTTTGTGCACCGGGCCTCTAGTAGTGTATAAATAAACTAAAAAATCTTTATTCTCATCTCTCACTCTCTATTTCTTCTCATGCCACAACTGCTCCAATAACCCTGCTTCCACAACTCCATGCACCTTCAAAGTAATACAAACTCAGTTTTTGGAGGTTTTCTTGTCTCTAGCTCACTGTCTTTCTAGTTCAGATTTTTATTATATGGATAAATTTAACTGAGAAAACTAGCTGCTTTTTGCCTGTTCCCCAGCTCCTTCGAATGCTAGGACCTGACTCAGCCAACGGAAGTCTTACCTCCCTAGAGTAAGAGAGTAAGGGGATGAAAAGATTTATAATTAATATTTTAATATACCATTAAAATTGCTATTACTGTCCCTTTGTTATTAAAAATATGGAATTTTATACCATGGCAAAGCAAATAATACCTGATTTCTATACTATCCAGCTTTGGAAGGCTATCTTTATCTCCTCTTTGAAGCATTGGAAGATGGGGTGGGGTGCAGACCTCTTGTTGCCCTTTAACCATGTCCTATTGAATAAAATGTGTCTGAGTAGGACCTTCTGTGAATGACGAAGGAACAGAAGTTATTAGGTGATAAGATAAGAAGTCAGGGAAGATGCCAAAAAAGGGGAGAAGGGTGGAAAGAAAGAATAACAATAGAGACAACTCATTCACATTGTCATTTGTTTCAGTTAAGCCATGGTGTAGAGGTATGAGGGAGGAAGCTCTAAAAGACATAAAAAAATATATAACAATCCAGGAAAATTGCCTGGGGATAATTAATCCAAAATTGGGGGGGGGGCGGTATAAAATGTTTATCACCATCAGTGTACACAGATGAGGCATATATCTGCTACATAAACAAAAGATAGTTCTTTGATGAAGTCTCCTCCAACGGCTTGGTTAGCATTGGGGCTCTGAGGTGCAGCAATCCAAGTAATATAGATTCAAAGTACGGTATGCTTTCTGCATGAGCACATTTAATGATTTTCTCACTTGATACCTAATGAGATTTTTCAAACTAATTGTAGGCTTACACAACTATCTGAAAAAATACAGGGACAATATTAAGAAAATAAACCATGGCAATGATCCTATTCTGGAGAGAACTGAATACAATACTTTGGTCCCAGAAATCTGGACTTAAGTAGAATGGCGATCAAAGTATGGATCATCAAATTAATTAAAGAGTAGTTTCAAATAGACATGCTAGATCTTAACAGAGTTTCAGAACTCTGCATTCCTTGCAGACAGACGCAGCCATTGCAAATTCCCATCAACTGCAAATCAGCATTGTTACATTTTAATTTCAATTTCCAGTGAAATTTCTATTAAAATACATATTAGGTGATCTCCATTAGAGTTAAGAATTTTTATAATGCACAAAAGCCTATGAAATATATCCTATGAGTTCTTTAGTTTAATTATAGACCATTTCATCCTCTGTGTAGCCTGGATGATTTTTGACGTGATGCTTTTTCTCCTACAATAGATTTGAAATAAACAGGACATGTGATCCCATTCCATTCTAAACCCTCGCATTAAGAGATAAAATAATGCTACTGATTTTAACTTCCTGGGTTGTTCTTCAAATTATTTTTCAAAGGGATAAAGAGTAAAAAGAGAAAAACGAAGGGAAGGAAACCTGTTAAGTGTCTGAGATTAAATTTAACAGCACCCTTAAGGCCATGGCAGTCTATCTCCAGAACCTAGTAAGAAGACTCACGTGGATGATTACACAATCCTTTGTTTTTGTACATTAATAGTATGCATGTGCCCAAAGATAAATTGTTTTGGTTCAAAGGGCTATGAATTCATTAAAAGAAGTTCCTAATAAAAGTGATTCAATCTTTGTATTTAGCTTTTAATACAAAAAAATTAATTAACATTTGCATTATGAGACCTGACCTCCCCTGGGAAATATAATCAATTCTCCCAATATAGGATGGATTCTGCAGAAGACATAATTTCTTATTGTGGTGCTAATCAATCATGTCAGTGGTGCAGAGGAACTGTAAATGATGCGCAAAACTATTAAACTCTAGGCTTTTTAAAAGCCACTTGTCAAGGCAATAGTATATAAATATATACTTATAATGGGGACTGTTTAATTATACTATTGATTAAATTATTGCAGTTCCTGGCATAATACATGATGATGGCCTGCTATCTGGAGGGAGTACAAGACAACTGAGAATACTTCCATATGTAGTTTTGCAAATGTAATTTCATAAGGAAATTGTATTAATTATAGCAGGATGATGCATGCCTCTACTACATAGGCTGCATTACTGAGGATACGTAAAGTTTTTTTGGTTGAAACGATATAACTCAAGAAGAAAAAATCTGGATAACTTGAGGCCATTTTCAAGCAATTATCTTACTTTTGTTCATTTGAAGCATTCCTGTTTTTAATGTGTCCCTGATTGTTTATTTTATTGAGCTAAAATTTACATGACATAAAATTTACTATTTTAACCATTTCCAAATGTACAATTCAGTGGTTTTCTGTATATTAATAATGTTGTGCAGCCGTCACTACTATCTACTTCCAGAACTTTTTTGTCACCCCAAAAAGATAGTTTGCACCCACTAAGCAGCCACTCCTCATAATTGGAATCATACAATATGTGGCTTTTTGCGCCTGTCTTTTTTCATTTTGAACAATATTTTCAAAGTTCATCCATGTTGTAGCATGTATCAGCACTTCATCCCTTTTTATGGCTGAATAATGTTTTATCATATGGATGTGACACATTTGTTTGTTGTTGTTAATTGATTTGTCAATCTGTACCTTTTAATGAAAGTTTAATTTATTTACATGTAAGGTAATCACTTATAAGAAAGAACTTTTGTCATTTTTCTATGTGTTTTCTACATGTTATCACAAAATAAGTTATGTAATGTACCGCATAAGGAATATAGTCAATAATACTATAATAACTGGATGGTGACAAATGGATACTAGACTTATCATGGTGATCACATATATATATTATGTTGTACACCTGAAAGTAATATAATATTGTATGTCAACTATACTTTAATAAAATATTTGGCTGGGGTGGAGAGGAGAATTCACCAAGAAACTATTTTTTAAAGTACTACAGCTCATAAAACACTGAGTGACTTAACTAATTTTGGCATTTTGGCAGATTGCTTAGACTTGATGTTTTACATGGCTGTTAATTATATAAATGGTAGCAAAGTTTGCAGGTGATAAAGAGCTGTAGTGCGTAAGAAAGGTATATCCAAGTGTATCAACTGATTTGCCCCCAAGTTAAAACTTTTTAATTCAATGGTCTTAGATTTATTATTCAAATCTCTGAACTTTAAAAAGAAAGCAAGAAACTATGATCCGCTTTAGTGCACATATTTTATTTTCATTTAATATCCAGACATGTTTTTTTGTGTTTTTTGTGTTTTTTTTTGTTTTTTTAATTTATCTTTATTGTTCAGATTATTACAGTTGTTCCTCTTTTTTCCCCCATAGCTCCCCTCCTCCCATTTCCCACCCCAACTTCTGTCCTTGCCCCCCCACTGTCCTCATCTATAGGTGTACAATTATTGTCCATTCTCTTCAAGCACCCCCAACACCCTTAACCCCCGAAAATTGTCCATCCACTCCATTCTATGCCTCTGATTCTATTCTATTCACCAGTTTATTCTGTTCATCAGATTTTTTATTCACTTGATTCTTAGATTCACTCGTTGATATATATTTGTTGTTCATAATTTTTACTTTCCTTTTTCTTCTTCCTCATTCTCAAAGG
>PVJC01027143.1:0-15657 GCA_004026665.1 Murina feae | reverse complement strand
TCAGTGTACAATTGAGTTGAAATCCTAATACAAGGACAAATGGAGATTTATAGGCAAGGAGGAGAGTGAGCGGAGGGGAGGGTCAGTGGATGGAACATTACTAGGAGCAGACATCAGGGGTAGAGGGATTTTTGACAAACCAGTCTAACAGAATGCTTGCTGAGGGCAGACCCAGGAGATCAGATGTAAAGCTTGGGGTCTGGGGAGGAACTTGATCAGATAACTAGAGTGGGAGGATGGCTTAGCAAGGTTCTTGCAATAACTGGGCCAATGGAAGGGGCTCAGGGGAGCCTGCCTGAAGTTTGGTCAAGGAGAGAGATTTGTCAGTAGTCAGTTTAGATGCTTGATCAGATTTAAGTTAGTTGTTCTTGGGTTCTTTTTTGTTGCTGGAGAGCAAGGCTCACTTCCTAGTGGTGAAGTAGTATTCTTGCATCAGGGGGCATATAATATTATGTATTCAGGATTTTATATAACCTCTTCAACTTGGGATTTCTGTTGACGAAGTTTCTTGATGGCAGAGAACATTTTCCTTTCAGAATATTTTCTTGCTTACATAGATGTGGCTATTTTTTTTTTAAATTTATGCAGTGCTGTATACTTTAGGGTATTTAGAAGAAATCAGATTCTCTAATAATCACAATATCTAGAGGCAAGTGTCATCCACTTAGTAACCCTCCTTCTAGACCCTCCCTATGAGTGTTTTCTACAGGATTGGATATGAGCACATGGAGACACATGCAGTCACATGGATATATACATTTACCTGATGTAACCACACATACCAAGTATTTTATAGTCTGCTTTTCCATTCAGTGATATTTCAGGAAGATGAATTTTTAGTCCCTTGTTTTCTTTTAATCCTTATTGTTGAAAGTATGATAAGCGTCCTCCTTTTCCCACCATTAACCTCTTCCAGCCCACTCCCATCCTTCCCCCGCCACAGGTCCTCACCACCCCTTTGTCTGTGTCCACAGGGTATGCATATATGTATACAAGTTCTTTGGTAATCTCTTCCCACCCACCCTCCCTTGCCTTCCCTCTGAAGTTCAACAGTCTGTTCATGCTTCAATGACTTTGGGTTTATTTTTGATCATCAGTGTATTTGGTTTGTTATGAATATTATCAGTTAATTTAGATACATGTTATTCAAATGGTAATATATATTATAATTTATTTCATCAATTTTCACTGTTGGACATTTATTATTTTAATAATTTTCCTGTATTGAATAGCACTGCACTAGATATATATTGTATACTTCTCATTTAAAGATGATTTTTACGGGCATATTTTATATCTTCAGCTTGACATTATTAATGATAATTACCTTGACTTTTTTTGGGGGGGGGTTATTATCTGTATTCTTTGGAAGCTTAAAAATTTGTTCAAAGAATCTGTTAAATTATAATACTAACTTAATATAATGTAAATATCCTATATAATAAAAAGCTAATATACAAATTGTCCCTTCTACCGGGAGTTCAATCATGGGGTGGGTTGGCCGGCCAACCACCCTGCGTCCCCCTCTAGTTAAATTATAATAAAGAACAACCATAACTTACCAGGTACTGATCCCTTCTTTTTCCCTCTCACCTCTAGTCACCTAAACAGGAGGTATTTTTTTCTCTGCAGTATGCATTGCCTCAGGAACCAAGGTGGCTCTGTTTAATCGACTTCGATCCCAGACCGTTAGTACCAGATACTTACATGTAGAAGGAGGTAATTTCCATGCCAGTTCTCAGCAGTGGGGAGCATTTTACATTCATCTCTGTGAGTATTAAAATGTGCATTTGATGTTTCTGGTATAAAACTTTTAGATTCTTTTTGATAACAAGACATGGGGGTATATTCATTAAGTTTTGTTATCTTTCTAAGCAGATGAATGAATTCTAAAAGATAACCATTTGATCTCTGTTTCATTCCACCAGTGGATGATGATGAGTCTGAAGGAGAAGAGTTCACAGTTCGGGATGGCTACATCCATTATGGACAAACAGTCAAACTTGTGTGTTCCGTTACTGGCATGGCACTCCCGAGATTGGTATGGCTCCACTTTTGCTTTTGTAATATGTGTAGTAAAAATTAATAAAACATAAACGCCACAACATTCAATGTCATGCTTTTTAATTTAAACAGAGAATCAATAAGCATTTATAATTGACATTTTTATCCCACTTTATGTTTAAAATGCTTTAAGGCAATTAGCCAATTTTTGTGAATGCATTTTTAATGACTTCCTGCTGAACTATTTATAATAAGTTTTGGTGGCATTTTTTTCCTTTTTGGTTGTATATCCGAACATGTTCAATAGAGGGCGCTATAAAATTACGTTGTGATTTCTTTTCTTAATGCAGATACACTATATTCATTTTTTGTGGTACTTGCTGCATCCTAAATAGAACCAAGTTCTTATTTCTTTTGAAATATATATAAGTTAATTTTTACCAATTGACTTTTCCACAAGAAGAAACATTTATTAGAAAGGAAATAAAATTGGGAGAGAGGCATATAGTGTAGGGATTTTTGTTCACTAGAGAAATCATGAAATAGTAAAAAACTGCTTTTCTTACCAAAATGAAAGCAAAGGCTCCTAGCATACCCTTCCACCCTCTTTTTCTGAAACAGAAAGCAATATAGCTACAGTAAAGATGAAGGGGACTTTCAAGTAAGTTGGATTCAGAGTCAGGTTGGGGAATGGGATGAATGGAAGAACACTTAGTATATATATTTATCTCTGGTGAAATATTTTACTGGCTTATACTTTCTGGTACTATTCCAGCAGTGACTGAGTCTAATTAAGTAAAAATAACAATTCTTTGTCTTTTGTTTATTTTTCTGTGTCATGGTTTTACAAGGTGGTTTTTATTTGCCATTACAATTTCATACGCTAAGATAATGTAGTAATATTAATGTATAAAACCTTAACTGAGACATTATAATAAAAAAAGAATAAGGGTAGGAAGAGAAGGGTGTAAGAAAATTGGAAGATGCAAATGAAAAAACAAACCAAATCAGGTTCTTTTCTCGAGTTCTTTTCATTCATTATGTGTCACTCTATTTCAAGGATATTGTTTATTTGCTTTGGCATTAAATGCCAACTGATGCATTTCCTTAGACAAATAAATAGCAGTGGACATCCTTGGTTTCTTTATTGGTGAGAGCTAGCTCATTCAACTGTGTCTGTGTCCAAGAAGTATTGTGGGGAATAAAAGTGAACCATGCAAGGCCCATGTCCTGAATGAGTTTATAACTAGCTCGTAGAGAAACTGGGTACACGAACAACACACTGTAGATGAATCGTGACTCTTACCTGGTGGGAGACACATGAGTGAGTGCTTGCAGACTTACAGGAAGCTTTAGACTAACATCATTGAAAAAAATCAGTTATTTCTCTAAATCCTTGTTAAATTTAAATATGGCCGTAAGGTTTTAGCATTGAATTGAAACATTTTGCTTACATTTCATTAAGCTTACAGTCTTAGAAGCTTTAATTACTAAAAATGTACTATTCTTTAAACTAAAAAATTAGTGGTGGTATAAGTAGAATGACAAATATTCTAATAGACTGCAGAGCTAAAAATGTGTAAGTATGAAGAACTTAAAGATTGGGACTTTTTTGCAGTTGTGGCTTAAAGGAGGAAAATCTGAACAAAAGTGAGTATGACTCAAGTGGTAAAAATCAACAGTGCTATATAATATTAATAGCACTGTTTTAAGCGCTTTCACATATGTTGATTTACTCAATCCTCACAAAACTTCTGTGGGAAATTACTAGTAAGGATGTTCATTGTGTAGCAAAGCATTACAGTCCTACATGCAGACATGGATTATACAAATAATCCTGAAACTTCATGTGCCAGGTGTACAAGACAGACTTTCTGTCTTCATGGAGCTTACATTTTAATTCGGAGATAGAAGAAAATCAGCTAAAGAGATACTTAAAAGGTTAATGTAAGTGGTAAGGTGAGTTAAAAGGTTAATATAAGTGTTATAAAGGCAGATTTTAAAATGATAAAGGGATAGGAATTGGGAAAGTGTTAGAGTAATCAAAGAAGTTGTTTTCAAGCTGGGATATTTGAACAGAGACCAGAATGAAGTTGGGGAAACAACTGGGATATTTGAACAGAGACCAGAATGAAGTTGGGGAAACATTTTAGGCAGACAGAATCTGCAAAAAGAACTTGAGATGGGAATGTGTGGGGACCAGCAAGGAAGCCACTGCAGCTAGAGCTGGAAAAGAGATGGAGGGCACTTGACAAGAAGCGAGGCTCTGAGGTTGGCCATGGGCAAAATCTTGTCAAGTTCCTTTCTTTATCTAGCCTAAGGTCTTTGAATTCTCTGTGTATGATAGCAGGCCACTGGACGGTTTTAAACAGGGAATGGCGGCTGATCTATGCACAGGCGGATGCGGCTGCTCTGGGGAGGGGAGATCGTAGGAGGGTAATTGTGGAACAGAGATGCTGTTGGTTGGGCTTTTGCCATAATTCAGACAAGAGTTGATGGTGGCATCTTACACTAGATTGTAATCTAAGGTGATGAGCAATGACTGATTTATTTGAAAGTGCACCAAACAGCATTTGTTAACAGATTGCGTGATTGGGTGTGAGAGACAAGGAGTCAAGAGTGACTTCAGGGTTTTGCATTGAGTAAACGGCGCTGCCGTTTATTGAGCTGGGGTTGGGGGAGATTTAGGAGAGAATCAGAAATTCTGTTTTAGATTAAGATTGAGATAGCCTGTTAGACATCTTGAGTGAAACTGTTGAGTAGGTATTAATACACAAGATGAGTGCTGGAGTGAGGGTAGGGCTGGAGATGTAAACTTGGGAGTTGTCAGCCTCTCAGTAGTTCAGGAAGTATAGGTATGGAGAGGGGAGGGAAGAGGTCTGAGGACTCGGTTCGGGGCACTGTAAGGCCAATTAGAGCAGCATCTCTGCAAGGAGAATGTCTGTCAGAGCTTCCGAGAAAGCTGATCAGATGTGGAGAGAAGCTGCCCACAGGAATGATTGATCTGGAAGTCCTGGTGGCCTCGATAAGAGCAGTTGTAGAGGAGACTTGGAGACAATAGGCTGGAAGGGTTTCAGGAGGCTGGATAGTGAGGAAGAAGAGTTTTCTTTTCTGTAAAGAGAAGTGAAATGGGATGGTGAGAGGGGAGGAACGAGGACATGTAGTCAAGGAAATTTTCTTTTGATTTCATATGAAAATAGTTCTAAGTGTTTATATACTTCTGTTGGGAGTGACCTTCATAATCATCAAACACTTAGTGATTGCCTTCCATGTGACCAGTGGCTCTAAGGGTTGATAGGATTATTTTTCAGCTATCCATATGTGTTTTGTGAAATATTTGGATTATAATCTCATGGTGTGTAATGGAAAAAGTTCAGACTGATCAAGCTGGTCCTTCAGCTACTAAGCAGGTGATTTTGAGGAACTTACCTGACCTTCTGAGTCTATTTCTAATCTGCAAAATGATACCTATTTTAAGTATTTAAGTGTGTGTGTGCTCTTAAATATTGGATAATAGACTACACTGATTACTACACCAATGTAGCCTTTAAAGATAGTTTTTTCCTTTCATGTTGGATTATCTGTCATTTATTTTTACTTTTTAAAAATTTGTCACTGTATTTTATTGGAAAGGTCATTTGAACTTGCTACTCAAAATATAGACCAACAGGATTAGCATCAGCTGGGAGTTTGTTAAAAATGCAGAATCTGTGGCCCCTACACAAGATCTGTGGGCTCAGAACAAGAACCCTCGGTGACTTGTATGCACATTGAAGTGTAGAAGCACTGATCTAGAAAGCAAGGCGCCTGCCCTGGCTTTATGTGCTCCTGGAAGAGGTTGCAGGTCCCACCTTCTAACATGCTTGCGATCTAAAGGCATTTTCTATACCTGGCCTGTTTATAAATGTTTGTGCATATGACAATTCAGGGATGTATTATTATATAGTTTATTTCTATAGGTATCTAAAGTATACCTACTGAAACTAGCTGAAAACTCTCCATGTGTGACAGCCTTTTCTTGTTCAATTGTTGACACACAGATAATCAGAAAAGTTGACAAGCAGACCGCATTACTGGACGCAGATGACCCTGTGTCACAGCTCCACAAATGTGCATTTTACCTTAAGGATACAGAAAGAATGTACTTGTGCCTTTCTCAAGAAAGAATAATCCAGTTTCAGGTAGGTTTCTAAATTACTGGTGAAACCTAAAATGTATGTTAGGTCAATAGCATACAGAAACGGGAAGCTCTTGCTTAATGTTCATTGTATCCAAACACATAAAGCTGTGTTCAGATATTTTCTCAAGTCCAAGGTTCCTCAACCCACTCAGTCTTCTGACATGGTGGTCACCCTGCCTCAGGGAAGAACTCAAAACTCGTGAACATGTTCTCCAAGAAACAGTTAACATCTAGCTCTGGGGGACAGAAGGCCTCTTGGATCACCCAAAAGTAGAATTCAGGTGTTCAGTGTTGTGTGCACACATTGTATATGGAGGGGGAGGGTTCGTCATTTCTCATCAGATTTATTTTGGGGTCTTCCAAGATAGTAATGATGACATGTTTCAAAAGCTGTTTTTTAACTACATTTACTTAGAAGGCTTTCCTGAAGACATTTATGACATGGGCATCTTACTTACTAGGAGAGTTATGCTTTTGTGGGAAACTAGTTTGTAAACATCTGGAGACCTGTTTCAGAGGTATGGCCACACACAGCCGTGTCCTCAATCCAGCACCGATGGACTGGTCCAGATGTTTTCAGGTAGGGGTGGGGGTTATTGATTCACATCTTGGTTGCTTCTTAAGAAAGTACATAGATTTCTAGCTGTTTTCTAAGCAGGAGAGTATTCTAATCTCTCTTTCTTAGGAATCCCTAAAGAGGTTTTTTTGTTTTGTTTTTTTAATCCTCACCTGGGGAGTATGTTTTCATTGATTTCCAGAGAGAGAGGTACGGAGAGAGAGCGAGAGAGAGAGAACATTGATTGGTTGCCTCCCATTCTTGCCCCCACTAGAGATTGAACACACACCCTGTTGGTGAATGGGATGACACTCCAACCAACTGAGCCAACCACCCAAGTCAGGATTCCTAAAGAGTTTTAAACAGCTCTTTGCATCATAGATACTGACCTTTTATTAAAATTATACAGGTATTGGTATACTTGGAAATGCTTATTCTGAAGGGTATTACCAGTTATTTAATATGTCACTGAAATATTTCATAATAAAAACTATGTGTCAGGTTTTTATGTTAATACTAGAGACCCAGTGCACAAAATTTGTGCACACAGGAGTGGGGGGAGGTCCCTCAGCCTGGCCTGCACCCTCTTGCAGTCCAGGATCCCTTGGGGGATGTCCAACTAATGGCATAGACCCAATCCCGGGCCTAAGCTACCAGTCGGACATCCTTAGTGCTGCCACAGAGTCAGGAGAGGCTCCCACCACTGCTGCTGCGCTTGCCAGCCATGAGCCCAGCTCAGGGCTTCTAGCTGAGCAGCGTTCCCTCTGTGGGAGTGCACTGACCACCAGGGGCCAGCTCCTGTGTTAAGCATCTACCCTCGGGTGGTCAGTGCATTTCATAACAACCGGTCATTCCAATGTTCAGTCGATTTGCATATTAGTCTTATTATATAGGATTCTGTTTATGTTTATTTAGGGTTTGGCAAAGCACCATGCTTGTGAAATTTATAAATTTTTACTAAATTCTTTCCATGGTAACTCTAGTCTAAAAATGTTACTTATTGAAATTGTCTTATACTGCAATGCATATAAAAATTTATATGCTTTCTTCATAAGGCCACTCCATGCCCAAAAGAACCAAATAAAGAGATGATAAATGATGGAGCTTCCTGGACAATCATTAGTACGGATAAGGCAGAGTATACCTTTTACGAGGGAATGGGTCCTGTCCTCGCCCCTGTCACACCTGTGCCTGTCGTAGAGAGTCTTCAGGTGAGACCACCTACTCACAAGTTGACTTTTCCCTCCTTGTAACTTCACTCAGCTATGATTTAGCATAATTTTATTTCACAGTAATTTTGAGTTTTCTCCAAATATTGTGATTTGGGTATTTTATTATGTTATTGGTAATAGAAAAAAAAAATAAGAGCCTAATTTTATGCAAAAAAATTTAACACCAACTTGTATGTTACCTTGATTTTTAAGCTTACTTTATCTTTATAATCGTGATTTAAAAGAAGCACTTTAATCACCCATTTTTCGCAAACGATAATTGAATTAGAAACTAACCTGTGCACTTGAATGAGGAGTGAAAAGTGTTCTCAGTACTGTTCTGATTTTCTGTGAATTGCAGCTGAATGGTGGCGGGGACGTCGCAATGCTTGAACTCACAGGACAGAATTTCACTCCAAATTTACGAGTGTGGTTTGGGGATGTAGAAGCAGAAACGATGTACAGGTACTTGATAAAACTTTTTACATCATCCAGCGTTGGAGGGGTGGGTGTCTGAGACTCTTTTCCTGATACTGATTGTTATGTGTTAAGCTGCCCAATTTTAAGTTTTAGTCTAACACTTGCCTTGCGTTTGTTTCCTCCTCAGGTGTGGAGAGAGTATGCTCTGTGTTGTCCCAGACATTTCTGCATTCCGAGAAGGTTGGAGATGGGTCCGGCAACCAGTCCAAGTTCCAGTAACTTTGGTCCGAAATGATGGAATCATTTATTCCACCAGCCTTACCTTTACCTACACACCAGAACCAGGGCCTCGGCCGCACTGCAGTGCAGCGGGAGCAATCCTTCGAGCCAATTCAAGCCAAGTGCCCCCAAATGAATCAAACACAAACAGCGAGGGAAGTTACACAAACGTCAGCACAAATTCAACCAATGTCACATCTACAGCAACAGTGGTGTCCTAACTACCGTCTTATTGCTAGGACTTAAACTGACTCCAGTGCGGCAAAATGTTGACAGAGAGAGAGAGAGAGAGAGAGAGAAAAGTGAACAATCTTTTGTGGTTTCTTGGGAAAACTTTTCATACCAGGTGATACTGTTCAAAAACCCCATGACCCGCAAGTGCTGATTGGAAGTGCAGAAGCCACAGTAAAACAAAAAAACATCATCAACATATACAAACTATTGGGAACTCAGTTTTTTTTTTTCAGCTGTTATATTTGGTTGGTTTTGTTTAAATGGGCAAGAAATAGAGATGTGGCTGGAATAACAGTTAAACTAGAAGACACAAATCTAACATAGTTTTTATGGACCAAGGACCTTGAATAAGCTTTGGTAAAGGTACATTTTCACCATACCTTTTTATAGCACCACATAGAGCACACCTGTTACCAAGTAGGTGTTCTTCTCCCCGCCTCTTGGAGCTTCTGCTCGTCAGTACGCTCAGGTTCCAAGCCTGACCATTGCCAAGTCTCACTGTCATACTCCCAGGTTTTTTTGGTCTACGGCTGGAACTGTTCTTTCTTTGTGTTTTTAAAGCTGAAGTCTTACAACTTTTTATGAGTTGAAATTGTTTTGATTTCAGCAAGTCAAATCTTGTAAAGGCCTGCATTTTTTTTTTAAAGATTATATGAAGTCTGTGCAAAAGCTTTAAGAAATGCCTCTGCCTTGCCTGCAATACATGCAACGTACATGAACTAGTCTCTATTCTCAGACATTTTGCAATTATTTCCATGTTTCCTTTTTTTAAAAATGTATTTATAGTGGTGATCCAAGTGGTTCTAACATTTACATGGGATTAAGTGTGGCCATTTAGTCATGAATGAGTTAATGGCACAGGACATGTTGGTGTTTGAAGTGTTCTCTCCCTTTCCCCCATGCAAACATGTGTCTCCATGTTTCAGGATTTGTTCAGGTTTCCCCCACCTGATCTTGTACATAACTTGTATTATGTGTAAGTTAAACATTTTATTTTGAACTTGTAATGTTCCCAGTGATTTCATTCCGTAGGATGTTTTCTGCCTTTTTGACATATGACATCAACAAAAAAATCATAGAAGTATTTGCTACCAGGTGGTAGATGGTGCCCTTATTACATAATGAGTAAAATCTCAGCAGAAGCATGTTTTTATTGACCTTTTATTTTTTTGGTAGCCTAGTCCAAGATGTCATTGTAACCTTAAAACAAGATGCTCTTATTAGATGGTGAACTAAAGTAGCTGGAAGACAAGTACTTTAGAAACAGATAGTTGTGAGATTATAAAAATGCAAATGTAACTTACCTTTCCAGTTCTCTCTCTGCTTTTTTAAAAATCTTTTCTTTCCCAGTACTGAGCATCTCCATAGATTTCTCCTACTCAGAAAACATTTCTTTGCCCTTCAGTTAAGATTTGAGTGGGTTCGGGGTGGCGCTGGCCTTGCATGCCAAGCTCCCCGGTCCTTTACATTGCTTCTGTTTCTGCACTTCAGTTGTGCCTTTGTTCGGTCCTTAGAATTAGCAGCAGACTCGTTGGGCTACATTTAGTACAGGAACCACGTGCGTAATGTCCTAGGACACAGTCTAGTAATACAATCATCCTTGTTAGAGTAAAAACTACCTCTAGATTGTGGTAAGATTTTTACTGTCCCATAAAACGAGCCAAAGCACCTTGTGAAAGAAAACTGTGCATTCGTTATTTCCATACAGAACCTCGTCTTTCTGGTGTCCTGGGCTATTTTCAACATCATTGTTAGTAGCATTTTTCTTTTTCAACTTTGTTATTTTCACTCATTTTACTCAGATTGTGTCATTGTAAATAGGATTCCTAACATCTTTAAATCACTTTTCCTTAGTTTCAAGGGAGAAGTCATTTATTTGTAAAACACATTAGTGGTAAAATCAGAGTTACTGGTGTTCTCTTTCTGCAAGCCTTTGTAATTAATTACCCATTAGACTACACATAGCCTTCTCTCCAAACTACTCCAGTCACTAGCTTCTCTCTTTGTGAGCCGGTCCTGCCTCATTCCTTAAATCTGTCAGTGATTAAGGGCAGAATTCAGTGTGGCCTTATCTTCCTTTGTTTTGACTGTTTACTGGCTTTTTCTTGCCTTTTTCGGAGTAGTATTTATTCCTTTCTCTGTTGTCATGCCAGCAGCCTTTGCACAGTGCTTTTGTTCAGAGTGCAAATGTTTTCAGTTCTGCTTTATTAATGGCTCACATGTTTTCTCCACTTCCCAGGTATGGTGTTTAGTTGTAAAATTATATTAAATTAATTGATAACAGATGAGACACTTTTGAAGCTTCCTTACCCAGCTTTGCAGCTCAAAATAATCCTTAAGTTTATGACTTTATTAAAAGTGAACTTTTGCTTGTCGATTATTTAAATATATCTTATTTTGGCTCTTTGTTTCTTTTAATAAGACAATTGAAATATTAGGCTATAAACTCTTTTCCTGTTTTGTTTTTTTTGATAAGTCTAAGAATGTACTTATTATATAGTCATTTCCCCTGCTATTTTCTGGTCATTCTTCAAACCACAAACTAAAGAGTGAAATGGTTTGTCTGTTGTAGTTACTGTTAAAGGATTTCTTTTGTCAGCTGCTTAAAAAAACCTGTTTTGTGATTTGTAAATCATTTGAGTGTATAATTTATAGGAGCCTTGTCCTCTATAGTAAAAGGTACCTCCCCGTCCCCCATTGGCGGCATTGTTAGAGATGCCAGTCATTTTCTGTTACGAAGACCCTCTCAGAGTGGTAACCACTTCAGTGAACGGATAGTATATTTGAGTTGTTTTTTTTTTAAATTCTGCTTTAGAAGTGTATCTTTTGCTCTCATGATTCTATGCAGTTTCTAAAAATGTGCATAGAAGCTGAGTCTGTGATCCAGTAAGTTTTTATTGGTTCCATTGAATTGATCACACAGATTGGGAAGGCAAGCGAAAGGCTTTAAAAGTAGAATGCCATTCGTATTTTGAATGACTTCAGAGTTGAACACTAGAGTAATATTTAACCTGCTGCTGACTTTTCTTAAACTGTGGCAACTGAAGGCATCTTCATATATATATATTAGTGACCTGTTTGTCACTCTTGCTGCACAGACTTATTTGTGATCATAACTGGTTAGTTGTTGTTTATTTTTCTAATGAAACTGGTACCGTCTGTGCCCTCACAGAATATTCCCCATGCAGTTTTTGAAAACTAACTAGTCATGTTTAACCAGATAATCCTTGAGGGGGAGGGGGGTTCCTTTTTGAAACAAAATGCTATTCAATTATTAACCAAGTTACTTACTTTTGATTTCGAAAGCAGCTGTTTCTGATGAGTACTGAACAAATGTGTAATTTTCTGTGCCAGACTTTGACTTTGTTTCAAGCACTGTAATGTGGGTTGGATGGTTAGAAACAATAATATATTAGGGTTTCTACTTAACCCTTTCAGGACTGAACTGTGTCCCCTTTTATTAATTTTCCCTGTGTCGTGATAAATGTCTGCCAGCATTCAGTACTGTGTTGGTCCAAATGTAGGTTTATATGCTCATTTTTAGCTTATTTCTTGTACCTTGCAGCATGCTCTACACGTTCAGTCCTTAAGGGGTTTATTTTACAAACTGTGCGCCTGTAAGGTTTGTTAGCAATAAGATAGAAAATTGAGCAAGTTTATACCATAATTTTGTAGAAAAAAAGAATCTGCTCAGTTCCATATTTCATCCATGAGAAACCTGCAATATGGGCAGTTTCAAGGAATTAATAAAAAGGAAATGTAAACCATTGTAAAAGTCTTCTGTTGAATGGGCCTGGTGCATGCCTTATCGCCTTGGTGTCAGGACACTTCCTAATGATGACATGAAATTCCATGTCACCGTGTGCACATGGACACCCTTGCCTTGCTGTCTGCATCGCCTGAGTGGTAGCTGTGCTGACTCCTCCTTCAGTGTTCACTGGGTGCTGCTGCACTGAGAGGAGGGAGCTGGTTTTCCTCCCTTGTGAACGGGGAAACGGGATTGTCCCTCAAGGGGCCTCTCTCCCAATTCAGTAACATTTCCAGCTAATTCCAACAAAATTGGAGAATATTATTCGATAAAATTTCAACATAAGGTTGTCATTTGGCCATATTCTAAAGAACATATAATGGTTTGTGCTTTTTGCCGGGGCTCCTAGGGAGAGTGAGAGTGCCTATTTTTGTTGAATAGGGAAACAGTAAAAGGGGGAAATTTCTGTATTTTTTAACTCATGGTTTATTTCTTACCTGACCTCCCCTCAAAGAAAAAAGTATTAAATAAAGTTACCAGGATTTTGCCAAAGGCATCTTATTCTAAAAATGGTAATGGTTAAATAAATAAGGAACAGTGTAGTTGGAATTTGTATTGTGAGACCTTTAAAGGCTAAGATTGATAGTGATTAATTTAGAAGAGAATAATAAGCTTGTACCCTTTCTGTAAAGAGTACACAATCACTTTCTAAGCGGTTTTATGTAAGATGCTGTGTGTGTGCACGTGTGTGTGTTTGGTCATTGACTCCCTGGATGGTTATCAGTGATGAGGAAGAAGAGGGCAAGCTGCATACGGTTCTAGTGGAGAATGATCACAGAAAGCAGTCGTCTCTGGAAAAAAACACACACACAAAAAAGCAAAAACTAGAAAGGTACACTAAGTAAAAACCCTAAAAAAAGGTTTAGTACTAGAAAACCCTGGGGGAGACAAGTTAAGTTGATGTGTATAAAGTACAAGTGAGGTGATTCCTCTTGACTTAACTGTAAGTTAGGTCCTAAAAGCATAAGGCCAAGGCACAGAGCTGTATGCCACAGGCCCTGTCAGGACCTGGGAGATGTCCGTCACAAACCTAGTTCTCTGCTGAGGAGGAGGTGGTTTGTGTGCCTGGCACATGGGTGTTCAGTAGTTTAGTTAAAGGTGTTAATGCACATGGAGAAAACACGACTCATCTTGGGTTATAGAAAAGGCAGAAGATACTCTAATACAGAAAAGGGACAGGTTTTAACTGGGAACATTCATCCTAAACAAATAGTTTATTTTATTAACTTGGGATTTATAGGTGGCACTTTAAATGTGCTAAAAAATAGTTTAAAGGTGTATGAGGTTGAGGTGTATAGCCAAGCCCTCTAGCATATGAATGTAGTCCCTGCTGACTTTAATCTCCTAATGTTACCTTGAAAGTGTCCAGATGCCAAGTGTTTGAATTTTTTTAAATTATGATTTTAGTGCCCTGACCTCTTGAATAACATTATTAACGCCCCCCCCCCCCAGCCAAGCCTTACAGATTTTACATATATATATATATATATATATATATATATATATATATATATATATATATAACCTGGTGCACAAAATTTTGTGCACTGGGCGGGGGGGTCCCTCAGCACAGCCTGTGCCTTGTTGCAGTCTGGGACCCCTCAGGGGATGTCCTCCTGCTGCCTTAGGCCTGCTCCCTGGGGGAATGGGCCTAAGCTGGAAGTCAGACATCCCTCTGGGAGCCCTCGGGGGATGTCCACTTGCCAACAGGGAGCAGGCCTAAGCTGCAGTCGGACATCCTTAGCACTGCTGAGGAGGTGGGAGAGGCTCCCACCACAACCGCTATACTGGCAGTCAGCTGGCTTGTCGCTGAGCAGAGCTCCCCCTGTGGGAGCACACTGACCACCAGGGGGCATCTCCTGCATTGAGCATCTGCCCCCTGGTGGTCAATGTGTGTCATAGTGACCAGTCATTCCCAGTGGTCCTGCTATTAGGGTCAATTTGCATATTACCCTTTTATTATATAGGATGCCAAATTACACAACTCTACATAGAATCATCCTGGATACTTTCGAGCCTTGTCCAGCTTCCAGGTGAAGGTAATGGGTCTCATGTCTTACTCTCATAGCCAAGTCTAACGAGCTACATCTCTGGACCTCGTATGCTAGCCTTAGGGGACCAGCTCTCAGAGTCCAGAGTATGAAGGATTGAGCTCACCTGGGCAGTGCCTATTTTAAACAGTCCTTCTCAAACTGCTGCTTGTCGGATCCCCCAAGTGGGTGTGGAAAAGACTTGGCTCACAGTAGGCCTGCAAGGTGTGGGTCTCCATGTCCGAGTTTCTAATAAATTCCCAGGTGACGAATGCTGAGGGTTTAGAGAACCCCACTGAATAGCAAGGGGGTCCATAAAAGTGATTGTTTTTAGCTAACGACATTGTGTTCCAAGTCATTTTTAACTCAGTAAGAATGGTTTTAGAATTAACCTCACTGTTTTTTAGGCACAGAATTAAAATTTCTCATTACACTTGAGAAGGCCTTATGTACCAAGTCACAGAGCGTGGCCAGTCTGAAAGCCAAAATGTTCACATACAATTACAGTCATGATGCAGAGGCCTGCATTATGTGACAATGCGTCAAATCAAGAGCCTTTTAGCACCCAGAAAAAAACTGCTGTGCCCAGAAATTACCAGCCCATCGAATAGCTCCTGAGTTTTAAAATTGGTTTGAAAACAAAAACAAAACTGTCATTTTTAAGTGGGTTCCCTTACTTACGAGAGCAATCCTACAAAGTTCAAGAGACTATCACAAAAACCTAAATGTTTGGCATGGGCACTGAGATTTCACAGACAGACAGTCAGTGTGTGGGAGCCAGGCTCTCATTCAAACCCTCCCAGCTTCTCTGCAGAGCTTGGCTTTGCTGGTATGTGCTGGAGCCCAGGGCCACTGGAAGCTTCGCCTTTGTATTTCTTCCTTCTTGCAGTTTGCAACAAACGGGGGGGGGGGGGGGGGGGGGGGGGGGGGGGGGG
>PVJC01027142.1:0-23478 GCA_004026665.1 Murina feae | reverse complement strand
CTGCGAGGTGAAGCAGAGGAGGCTTCGTTAGTTAGAAGGCCGCCTTAAAGGAACAGTGTATCAATTATAGAAGATAACCCCAGGCCTTAAAGGAACAGCATCAATTATAGGAGAGAAACCGCAGAACCTGCGTCCAGCCAGCCTTGCTGGGACGTTGGGCAATGGGAGCTGTGGGCAGCCTTAAAGCCCCTCACCCAGGCTGGTCAGGCACGCCAGCAGGTGGACATCCCCCGAGGGGTCCCAGACTGCTAGAGGGCACAGGCCGGGCTGAGGGACCTCCCGAGTGCACAGAGCGGCTGCAGGGTGGGACAGCACAGGACCCAGGACCCGTGAGTGGGAAACAGGCGGCAGGGTTGGAGGGCACGGGGAAGCGGGTAAGAGGCGGCGGGGGGGGGTGTCTCGGCCTGCTTGGTGGCTGCCCAGGCCCTTTGAGGGGCATCGTGGAGCAGGAAAGCAAGGCTGCAGGGGTCGGGGTCCTGCTTGGCAGCTCCCCAGACCCCTTGGTGGCACAGGGAAGTGGGAAAGGAAGGCAGCAGGGGACGGGTGAGTGGGAAAGAGTTGGTGGCCTGCTTGGTGGTTTCCCAGGTCCCTTCCAGGGATCAGGGAGCGGGAAAAGGCTGGCCTGACCACAAGGCGAGGTTTTCCCTGCTTTCTGGTGGCTGGAGGAAGATGGGCAGTAGGCAAGCTTGGGAGGCAGGCCGCACCCAGCCCTGCCCACAGCTCAAAAAGAGAACAACATGCAGGGGAGGGCAAGAGTCTGAGAGATCAACATAGAGGGGGTGCCTGCTCCAAGCCTCGATGGTGTGCCTGGGGGCAGGCCCCCAGCAGGTAGACACACACAGGAGGACTGCTCCGAGCCTCAGATGCGGCTGGGGGCAGGTCCCCAGTGGTGACACACACACATACACACACACACACACACACACACAAAAGGCGCCTGACAGACTGGGGCCATCATAGGACATCCACTGAGGGGTCCCAGACTGTGAGAGGGCACAGGCCAGGCTGAGGGACTCCCTCCACCCCGAGTGCACAAATTTTTGTACACCGGGCCCCTAGTTTCCAATAAGGCCAAGACCGTTTCCTCTTTATTTCATCTTCTTGTTCATTGGCGTGGCGAAACCATTAGCAGCTGAAGCTCATTTTCTTTTATGTACTTTTCTGGGCTCTTCCGTTGAACAAACAAAGAAGCTTAAATTTAACACAATGATAGACTGAGTGTGAATCTGTATCCTTTGTTATTCTGGGAAACCAATAGCACAGGCACTGCTAGAGCTAAAGCCCATCTGCAATACCGGTAAGCTTTGTAAAAAGACATGGTACAAGCTGGCTGCTCCAGCCCAACAGAGCGGTCATTGCTTTTGCTTGTTTTGCAAATAAGCCCCATGAGATTCAGTGCACAGCCATGTAAGTGAGGATGGTTTCCCATCTTTGCCTTAGCTTGATGTGTGATTAAAAATTTTTAAATATGCATTTAGAAATGAATGTTTAAAAGAGTTTTCTGGTTCTGACCACTGAAATGTCCTATAGACAATCCCAACCCAGTAGCAACGAGTACCTGCTGGCTCTCAGATGTGGTCTTGAAATGTTGTTCTACACACACACACACACACACACACACACACACACACACTCAACCACCACACACACACACAAGGCTCCCTGGGAAATGGATAAATCCAGGTCTAAGGTGGAGATGTGGAAGTGAGGTGAGGCTGGACTGTCTTGTCCCCCCAGATCGCTGGGTGCTGTCAAAGACCCACAAACAAACCCAAAGAGGCTCCCACTGGTTGAAGCACGTGGAACAGTTTAAACATTAATGCGTCCAGTAGCTCTGATGCATCAAACGCAAAACACTGTCTAATTATATCCACGAATTCATGATAAAAAAACAAAACAAAACACAAACTAACAAAAACGAACCAGCCTAGCCTCTGCTGGGGGATGCTGGAAAAATCCCTGGTTTTCTTGAAAAGGATTAAATCAAAATAACAAAATATGTATTCACTTTCCTATACAATCAACCAAATAGTAGATATGGGGAAGTTTTTTCATTTTTTTTTTTTTACAGAAATATTCCAGGTAATAAATGAAGGAAGCATGATAGAGGAGTGTGGAGAGCAGCTACAGTGTTTGGACAGGTTCAAGCCTCAAACTAAGGAGAGGGCACGGTCCTCCTATGGCAAAGCCAAGTAAGTGCAAGTCCCAGCTTGGAGGGCAAAGCCCTCCCAGCACAGTGATAGCCAAAGGCTATGGTTGTAAGCTTGACCTGATGGTCCAAATCTGGTCCCATGTGGCTAAGTGATATGGGCTCTCTGAGGTGCAGCAAGTAAACAAAGCTTGACCAGGTGCATGGAATTGAGTAGATTCGAAAACCCTCAAGAACGTTGTAACTGCGCCCTTATTTTCCTCATGGAATCTGGCTATAAAATAAAGACTCGGCTTGAAGGCCATGGTGCTCTCTCTCCATCAGAGAGGGCAGCATCCTACCCAGACCTAGCTTTCTTCTCTTGTCTGTCTTTTCTTAATCCTTCACCGCCCCCTCTCAGGCTCACTGAACCTGACTGTGCTGGCGCGGCACAGAGGAACACCATTTTGCATTTCTAACCCACTAATGGATATATGATTGAAACTCAATAACTGTTACTGTGGGGGGGGGGCAGTTAGCAGGGGTTATGTGCTTCATGATGGAAGAATAAGCCACCAGCTATGAAATACTGTCTTTCTTCCACTTTCTGCTTAAAGAAGGCACCTGTATCTGATTAAGCCTCTGGAACCATGGCCACCTGAGAGGGAGCAGCAGACTGAGGACCATGTGAAACCACAGCAGGGGATGCCTCAGCCTCTGGGGAAATGCTACATGACAGCAACCCAGTTCCCATCTCAAATCAAATGCAAGAGGCCTTTAGATGGACAGAGACTAAACATGACAAGGAATCACAGGTGTGGTTCTTCTTTAGCTCTTGATGGAAGCAAATACCCTATAAAAGAAGAAAATTGTGGCATTTGTGAGTCAATTGGAAATTTCAGTATAATTGAATATTTGATATTTTGAGCAATTATATTGTTTAAAGGTGTGATAATGGTATTGTGTTTATGTGGGGGAAAGAGAATTTATTCTTTCAGAAACACATATTGAAACATTTACAGATTAAATGATGAAGTGTCTGGGATTTGCTTAAAAAGTAAGAAGGTGCTCTGACCAGTTTGGCTTAGTGGGTAGAGCGTCAGCCTGCAGACTGAAAGGTCTCAGGTTCGATTCTGGTCAAGGGCATGTACCTTGGTTGCAGGCACATCCCTAGTAGGTATGCAGGAGGCAGCTGATCAATATTTCCCTCATCGATGTTTCTAGCTCTCTATCCTTCCCCCTTTCTCTCTGTAAAAAATCAATAAAATATATTTTTTTAAAAAGAAATAAGAAGGTATGTAAGGGTAGTAACAATGAAACAAAATTGCTCATGAGATAAAAATTATTAAGGCTAGTGGGTTTGTGATGGGTTATCCTTTTCTCTCGTGCTACTTTGGTGAAAATAATGAAAAGTTAAAAAATAACTATCCTTGTCCTAAACGGTTTGGCTCAATGGATAGAGCATCGGCCTGTGGACTGAAAGGTCCCAGGTTCGATTCCAGTCAAGGGCATGTACCTGGGTTGCAGGCACATGCCCAGTGGGAGGTGTGCAGGAGGCAGCTGATTGATGTTTCTCTCTCATCGATGTTTCTAACTCTCTATCCCTTTCCCTTACCCTCTGTAAAAAATCAATAAAATATATTTAAAATAAAATAAAATAACTATTCTATATAATAAAAGGCTGATATGCAAATTGTTCCCATGGGCTGGAGTTTGACTAACCGGGAGTTAGACATGCGCTGATCACCAGGGGGCAGCACAGAACATGGCAGGCGCTGGCAACGGTGTGCTGGCAGCAGGTGACAGTGGAGGCACTGTTGACCCTGATGGGCACCAACGAGAGTGGGACTGAGACAGGATGGTGGAGTAGGTGAGCGGGAAGTGCCAGGCCAAGGTGGGTTCAAGCGGGAGTCCCGATCACCCCAGCGGTTGCCCCATAGATCAGCCCTGATTGCTGTCTAGTAATCCTACCTGTGCACAAATTTTGTGCACTGGGCCTCTAGTATGTAAATAGTAAAAGCAAAACAAAGAATACCTACAATTCTTCAAATAACTATTGAACCAATACATACCTTTCTTCCCTTATCCAGAGGCTCATGGCATCTGTTTACAGCTTCTCCTCTCCTCTAAAGCAAGGATAAGGATTAAAATTTTGAATTAAATTGTGATGAACATTGCATTTCTCTTAGTTGAATTAAATATTCTATCCCATTTCTAATAACCAATTGCCACTTATTAATGCTGATGTATTCTAAAGGCTTTTTAAGTGCAATGAAAGCATCACAATGCAATCATAATCCTTCTAATGGGCACAGATTATGCTCCACCATCCCATCACAGTCCCACTCTTGTTGAGACTCATCAGGGCCAGCAACACCTCCATTTGCTAAGCTTAATTAAAACCTTCACAGATATTTTATGTAATTCTCACCAAACCATAAGTCTGCTGAGCAGTCTTATTGCAACTTTTTGTAAATGGGGGAGGAAAACAAAAACATTTGAAGTCACACAAGTATTAGCAGAAGTAGAGTCCATACTCTTTTGCTTCTGTTTAGATTTTTTTCTACAAAATGATGTTCCTAAGAAAAGTATGTAAATTTCAGTTTAAATGACACATCTAGATAAAAGCATATGTTGTCTTCTGAAATCAAGATTAATATGATGTAAATGATAAAGTTTTAATTCAAAAGCTAAATTAGTTTACACGTGGTTTTTTAAAAAAGTGACATACTTTTTGCATTAATATTAAACATTTTCAAGGTTTTCAAAACAATAAATATATTCTCTAAGATAAGAGAGACAAACTTTCCATTAACAAATCATAAGGTAATTTCTGATATATATTACTTAAACACACACACACACATACACACACACACGTATTTAGTTCAGTTCTAACCCCCAATTACTTTCGGTTTTGTTATTTTTTTTATCTCTTTCTGACTCTACATATAATATCCTTGATGTGTTTTATCTTTGTGAGCTCCTGCAGCCTTAAAGAAGATGCCTACTACCAATGCCATGATTAAGCATCATTTTCCTAGCCAATGGATAAAGGGGAGAGGCGCCAATGAAAAGGTAGCAATGGAGGAGAAGAGGCAAATTCATCATTATTTCCAGAAGACACGAGTATCTCCTGAGTAGCCTAAGGAATCAACTTAGAAACAATTCCAACTTATAAATGACTTCAATATTTTTCCTTTTGGCCAGCAATAACCAGTCATAAAATAGATGGGGGGGGGCAATGTATTCAAGATATCAAGCAAAATATAAAATGTGGGAGTAAATTTAATCAGAAAAATAAGAATCTTTGTGAAGAAACTATAGAACTGAACTTAGTTATTTTTTAAAAAGATAAATAAATGGAGGAATAAAATATACCTATAAAAAATTACTGTAAATATATACATTTTACCTGTTAGTATATAAATGTAATCAAATTCTAATCAAATTCTCAGTGTTTTGAGAGAACCAAGATGGCAGCATAAGGTATACACCTGTATGTGCTGCCCCCCATAACTACATTAAAAATACAACTAAAAGACAGGACGGCCATCATCCAGAACCATGGGAAAGCTGGCTGAGTGGAAGTTCTACAACTAGAAGGAAAGAAAAAAGTGCATTGAGACTGGGTAGGAGGTGCAGAGGCACCAAGAGCAGAGGTACGGAGGTACACGAAATGGGCTGTAACTGGGTGTATGGTTTGTTTGTGTTTTTTTTTTGTTTGTTTTTGATCGGAAGAGAGATACAAGCTGCTGACTGCTCTGAACTCATTTTTGTTGAAAGTCTGGGTCCCCAGACTCCTACAAGGAGAAACTGAACTGTCTGGCATCGGGTCAAAAAGCGAGGGCTTTCTCACAGAGCTGTTTGCAAGGATCATTGTTACTATGGGGCGTGGGACTCGGGGACTTGGTGACATGGAGATGTGGAGACCTGGAGACACAGAGACAACTGATGGACAGCCATTTCTGTTTGCTCCAGCTTGGTAATTCTCTGAGTCTCTGCCCCACCAAATTTACAACCCCACCCAAGCTATGCACAGCAGTGCAAACGAATTGCCTGTCCTTTCACAGCCTAACCTAACAAACTGTAACTGGATCCGAGCTCCAATACTTCCAAACCCAAACAAAGAGGAGAAATCTGCAGATCTTGCTGTAACTCCTGCTGACTTTACACCTCCTTGGAGATCCAGGAGCCAGTGTACCCAGTGGCCAGATATCAGATTTCAACTCCTCACATCCATAAGTGACACACTCAAGAGGCAGACTCAGTGAGCACCAAAACCCCACTGAAGCAAGTCCTGCCCCATAAGGGTGTCTCCTGCACAGCAGTTCTTCCACTATAGACACAGTGGGTCCTCACAGTCAATTGGCCTAGAGGTCATTTCCTCCCAGAGATACCAACAGCAATCAAGCCTTAACTACAAGACTGTGCACCCAGCCCACAAAGGGGTGCATCACATGACCTCACTTATTTATGGATAATAAAGACCATTACAAAACGATAAACATAAACAAATACAGAGACAGAGCAGCTTTGAACAGACTATCATCCTACAGCTGGAAGGCTGGGAATGGTTGAGGGGGAATTAAGAGATCAACTGAAAGACTTGCATGCATGCATAGGAGCATAATCAATGGACACAAGAAACTGGGGGTTGGGGGGGGGAAGGGCAAGGGGAAATAATGGAGATCTATCTATCATTTGTTGTAATACTTATCTATCATTTGTTGTAATACTTTAAGCAATAAAAAAAAAAATGTCCACCTCAGGTGATTGGGGAGGCTGAGCCACTGGGCCCAATAGGACACCTACAACACAAAGCCACTCTATCAACACAGGAAAGCAGCCAAAATGTGGAGACAAAGAATTATGTCACAAATGAAAGAAATGGAGGAAAGCAAACTACTGGATATAAAGTTCAAAACCACAGTTATAAGGTTACTCAAGAATCTTCTACAAACCTCTGAGAAACTTAGTGAGACCCGAAGGAACTTAGTGAGACCTTCAAGGATCTTAATGAGAATGCAAAAAAAAAAAAAAAAAAAAAAAAAAAAAAAAAAAAAAAAAAAAAAAAAAAAAAAAAAAAAAAAAAAAAAAAAAAAAAAAAAAAAAAAAAAAAAAAAATGGAAAAGGACCAGTCAGAAATTAAGCATACACTGACTGAAATAAAGAATAATATACAGAGATCCAATAGCAGAATCGGGAAACCCAAGAATCAAGTCAAAGATTTGAAATATGAAGAAGCAAAAAACACCCATCCTGAAAAGCAAAAAGAAAAAGAATCCAAAAATATGAAGACAGTGTAAGGAGCCTCTGGGACAACTTCAAATGTACCAGCATCTGAATTATGGGGGTCCCAGAAGAGGAGAGAGAGCAAGATATTGACAGCCTATTAGAAGAAATAATGACAGAAAACTTCCCCTACCTGATGAAAGAAATAGACTTACAAGTCCAGGAAGCAAAGAGAATCCTAAATAAGAGGAATCCAAAGAGGACCACACCAAGACACATCACAATTAAAATGCCAAGGGCAAAAGACAAAGTGAGAATCTTAAAAGCAGCAAGAGAAAAACAGATAGTTACCTATAAGGGGGTACCCATACAAGGGACTTTCAGCTGATTTCTCAACAGAAACCATGCAGTCCAGAAGGGAGTGGCAAGCAATATTCAAAGTGATGAATAGTAAGAACCTACAGCCAAGATTACCCAGCAAAGCTATCATGTAGAATTGAAGGTCAGATAAAGAGCTTCACAGACAAGAAAAAACTAAAGAAGTTCATCACCACCAAACCAAGATTATATGAAATGCTGAAGAGTGTTATTTAAGAAGAGGAAGAAGAAAAAGGTAAAGATAAAAATTATGAACAATAAAGTGACAACAAATACATATCTATCAATAAGTGAATCTAAAAATTAAGTCATTAAAAATCTGATGAACAGAATAAACTGGTAAATATAATAGAAGCAGGAACATAGAAAGGGAGTGGACTGACAATTCTCAGGGAGAAGGGGGTGTGAAGAGGGTGGGGAAGAGATTGGACAAAAATCTTACACCTATGGATGAGGACAGTGGAGGGGGTTAAGGGCATGGGGTAGGTGGGAACCAGGTGGAGGGGAGCTATGGGGGGAAAAAAGAAGAACATCTGTAATAATCTGAGCAATAAAGATTTATTTTTAAAAATCTCAATGTTTTGAAAGTGTTTTGTTTCATTTTGTTTTAGTAATGAGATGAAGAGTCAATTGGAGAAATTTAGCCAAATAAATTATAAAATTTATCTAGAAAATTAAATGCACTCAAACAGCTTAGTATGATTTTTTGTTGTTGTTTTTGAAAGGTAATGAAATAAAATTACAATAATGAAAACAGTGTGGTCTTGAAATGGAGTGGTGTTCAGAGTCAGACCTAGAAGTCGACTAATTTAATATATGAAAATGATAACATTTCAATAAAGTGGAAACAACTGGTTAAACCATTGTGAAAAAATAAAGTTTGATTCTTTCCTCAAAAATTAAGTTAAATCCCAAATGGATTAATAAATTAAATGTAAAATTAGTGAACTACCAAACAACTTTCTCTGTCATAAACCACACATACAAGCTTAATAGGTTAGCTACATAAAATTCTTCAAGTCTTGTGTGCCTATAATCCCCCTTCACTCCAAACATGACAATGAAACAAAATACAAACCCCCTTTTGATATCAACTAACAGTTACTAAATGAGTGGATTAAATAGTAAAGATAATCCATTATCTCATAAGAAAACTTTGGAGGAAGGTGGTTCCAATAAAGTAATTCACTGACAGCATCATAGATCTATATATATTTCCATTTTCATCTCCATCAGCCTTTAAGTTCGGGCTCTTCATGTTCCTGCTTGTCAGCTCATGTTGCAAAATGGCTGCCAAAACTCCAGCCCTTAAATCCCAATTCCAGACAGGAATAAGTGGGAAGGAACAGCACATAACTTTTTTTCTGTATAAGGAGGAAGAGCATTCTCAGAGCTCCCTCTTCCTGGCTTCTGCTTATGCCTCAAGGGCTAGATGTAGGTCACAAGGCCACTCCCAGATACAAGGAAAAGGAGAATTTCTCTTGGCAGTTTCCAGAGAAGAAGGCAGGCCATGGAGAAGGGGGTGGCAGTGGGTGATTGAGCTAATCAAGATTCACAGACAAATGACAAGCTAAGAAGGAATCCTGTCTAATAAAAGAGTACTATGCAAATTAATGTCACTCTGGGAAAAAATGGCAGAGCCCATAGTGGTGGGGCAGGATGCTAGTGGCGTTACCCTGGCAACAGGAGCCCAGCAGGCAATCAGACCACAGGCAGCACTCAGCAGGGCCTGCTGGGAGGTTGCCATGATGACCCCTGAGCAGACAAGTGGGGGCCGCAAGCGGCACCCAGCAGCGCGTGCTGGGCGCTGCTTGCTGCTGTGGAGGAGGGGGAGCCAGCTATGGGGACCCCGCAGGTGGCACCTGGCCAAGGCCCGGCAGCTGCAGATGAGGGGACAAGAGGGCGTGAGCCATCTGGGACCCCCCCATGTGGTGCCCGGCCGAGGCACTGTGGCTACAAACAAGGGGACAAGGGGGTGGGAGCCCTAGGGGAACCTGAGGGCAGCACCCAGCAGGGCCTGCTTGCCCATCCCCGTGGTGTGAAGCAGACAGGCCCAGCAGAGAGCAGAGAACCACATAGAGTGGGCCCAAGCCATCAGTAGCACATCTCTTGAGGGCTCCCAAATTGGATAGGGTGCAGGTCGGGCTGAGGGACCTCCCTGCCTGCTCTCCCCCTCCCCCACCTACCCATGCACAAATTTCGTGCACTGGGTCCCTAGTTATAGTATATGCATATGTAGGTAACAAAGGAGATGTATCCTTACTCTGTAAAGATTCCTTATAAATTGATTAAGGAAGAAAAGGAAATTATAATAAAGAGTCCAAAGGTTTTAAAAGGCAATTTAATAGGAAAAATGAATAGCCATTAATCAGATAAAAATGATCTATCTCATCAGTAATGTAAGAAAGATCAGCTTGGAAAATGTTAAGTGGGATTATGATGTTTAGTTTTGCTTGTTCGTTGGCAAGCTTCGCTGCAATCAATTTTATTCATGCCTCTTTCCAATCAATCCTTTCCCTATAGGCAATCAGTGTTCTGATTTCTAGTATATATTACTTCTGTAATTTAAATATTACTTAATACTTAAATATAAGAAAATTCTCACAGGAGAATTCTGCAACCAAGAAAATTACAACAAGCTGGAGCAAATTTGACATGAAAGATACTGCTGCTGTGGAATGGGAGACTTAAAACTCTATTATGTTTTTTGAATATTTTCAAACTCTCATTATTCTGCATGCAACCCTTTTCATTTATTTTTGTGCTCTCATGATTAAATATGTTTTGCACACTGTATTAAATATGAGTATACCATTTCGAAAAAGAATTCCAGAAAGGAGAGATTTAAAGCCAGCCAGCCAGCCAGCCATTCATTTGAAAAAGGTAATTTTCTTCTCCTCTTTTGATTGGCGCTTTTTCAGGTCTCATTGGGGAGAATCATTAATGCTTAAGGCTTCGAAAAATACCCAAGGCCTCTGCCCCCAGGATCTTGCAGTCCATTGGAGAAGACAAGATCTAAAATGTTACTCCAGAGCACAAAATAGCACATTTATTAAAGGCCAAATTGTGAGGACCATGCAAAAAAGGAAATCAGCCATCCCTACCTTGATCAATGGTTGCAAAAGTTATAGGAGCACATGGCTGTGAATGTGCTTTGGAAACTACCTACAGTTACCTAGATATGTGTTATGATGGCTCCCATGAGGAAACTGGAAAAGTTAAGGAGTCCAGTTCATTAAACTCCATCTACTGAGTCTTGAACCTCACCATCAGTGAGGACCTGGGTGCTGTAATGGATCCACAGCTTTGTTTGGAGGAGGAGGAACTAGACAAGGAACGTGAGGCCAATTGTGATGACACCCTTTTAAAGAAGACCAAAGGGGTCCAGAGTGAGAGAAATGGTAGGGTAAGGAGCAGGCAGTCTGAACAAAAGGACTGTATCAGTCCACTAGGGCTGCCCTAACAAAAGACCTCAGACTGGGTGGCTTAAATAACAAATCTATTGTCTCACAGCTTGGCAGCAGAAAGTCTGAGGTCAAGGTGTCAGTAGGTTTGGTTTCACCCGAGGCCCCTCTGCTTAGCTTGCAGGTGGCTGATCTTCCCCCGTGTCCTCACATGGCCTTCCCTCTGTGTGTGTGTGGAGACAGAGATCTCTGATGTCTCTTGCTATTCCTATAAGGACACCAGTGCCATGGGATAAGAGCCCCACCCTAACACCTCATCTAACCCTAATAACCTCCTTCCTTAAAGGCCCTGTCTCCAAACACAATCATATTGTGGATTCCTGCTTCCAGGTATTAATTTTGGGGGAGAATAATTCAGTCCATAACAGGCTCCAAGTTGAGAATCCACAACAAAGGGAAAGAGAAGTCTGGTCTGAGAAGCCGTAGGTGCTTCTTTTATAAGTGAAAAGGTGAAAGTTCTTGACTTAATAAGGGGAAAAAATTGCGTGTCGAAATTGCTAAGATCTATGGTAAGAATGACTCTTCTATCCGTGAAATTGTGAGGAAAGGAAGAAGAAAAAGACATGCATGCTTGTTGTGCTGTCACAATTCAAACCGCAAAGATTACAGCCACAGTGCGTAAGAAGTTTCTAGTTAGCATGGAAAAGGCTGGAATTTGAGGGTGGGAGACATGAACGGGAAACGTGTTCTCACTGATGGCAGCACACTGTGCAGGAATGCAGAGCCTGCAATAGCACAGGCAGCAGGTCCATCTGTGGGGAGAAATTTGATGATGAGAATTTCATCCTGAAGCACACAGGTCCTAGCATGTTGTCCATAGCAAATGCTGGGTCCAACTAAACGGCTCCCAGTTTTTCACCGGCACTGCCATGCCCAAGTGGTTGATGGCAAGCGTGCAGTCTGCAGCCAGGTGAGCGATGGCATGGATGTTGTGGCAGCCAGGGAGCACTGTGGTCCAGCAATGGCAAGACCAGCATGATCACCATTCCTGACTGTGGACAACTCTAATACATTTGACTTGTGTTTTATCTTAACCACCAGACCATTCCTCTGTCACTCAGGAGCGCACCCCTTCACTCCCATCTGCCTGGAATGTTCTATGATCTTTGTGCTCTCGCCCAGTTCATTGGGTTCCATATTTTCCTTACCCCTTCCCACTGTGGATGAATAGCAGAATTCTGTTTATGAATTAAAACTAAAAGAATGCAAAAATCCAGCAGCAGCCTCTCCTGCACCCCACTCTGTCCTTGCGGAAACTAGCTTCATTCAAAGTCAACCCGAGACAGTGAGTCCAAGTGTGTCTCAGAGGAGAGAGCAGGTTGCCTCTGAGAGGACATGTTCCCAAATCCCATTCAGTGGAAGCAGCTGACACAGCCTGTGTTTTGTTCCCTGATGTAACCCAAGAACCTACAACCATGCCTCCCACAGAGGAGATACTCAATGAGTATTTCTGCAGTGAATTTCAGAGAGAGAAAAATGAAATTAGGATATGATGGGATTTATTTAATTGGTTAAGACATTCTATTGCATCACTAGATTTTAAAGATAAAGTATTCAAACATTTGCACCGGTTCATACTTCCAATATCTTATTTTAACGAATAGTTTACTTTTGCAGAAGCCATCTTGTATGGACTCTTGTTCAGGATGCAGGCAAAGGAGAGGGAACAGTGCACGTTGAGGGCCGGAGTGATTAATCTGGAGGGGAAATTTGGATGATGAATCTCCTCAGGATCCGTGAGACAAAGTCTGCTCTGTTGGGGCCAATTCTAATTTTTCAGCGTTAAGATCTCTTTTCTAGCTATTGAAAGTCTACTATCAGATTCTGGAATTTCCCCAGAGCTGAATTGCCATGCATTAGGCATTATTTGGTCTATAAAAATAACTCTTGGGGGGCAGGACAGAACTTACGAGGGCCAAAGGCGCTGATGGCGACAGCTGCCTTGGGCAGGGTCCCTGGTGGTAATACTCCTCAGACGTGGCACAATGACTGGAGTGATGCTGATATGGAGTGATGTTCCAGAGCCTGTCATCAGCGGAGGCTCCCTAGTCGTCCTCGATGAACAATCTTAGTCTCCCCAAAGGGGAAACCAACACCAGCTCCAATTTGTTTAAAACAACAACAAAAAATACCAAAAAGTTATTTAGAGCTTAAATGTTTTCACACCTTTCCTCCTGGTTTAACTGTTCCAGGCAAAGACTCAGGAAGCTGTGATATAATGAGACAAGTCCAGTTTTTAAAAGCCGAGACTTGCCCCAACTATATCATCGAACCAGCTGTGTGCTCTTGAGCAAGTTACTTAACGGCTGTTGTTTTCTCAACTTTAAAACGAGAAACCTGGAGCTAATCCAAGGGTTCTGCTTCTCCCTACAGCAAGTTCCTTAACCTCAGTTTCCTCATCTATAAAATGGAAACACTGCTCAGCATGTAGTAGGTGCGCGGTTAACTGTGGTTCCCTTTATTCACTCCCTGTCCCTTGTTTGCTAAGCTTTGTGAGGGTGCCACTGTCATTAGATTTCTATTTCTCCCCAGAGCCTGTCAGGAGGTTCCTAAAGGAAACTCTGTAGGGGGTAGACAAATAATGAGGAAAAGTGTTTGCAAACCTCCACCAGGACCCCTCCACCCCACTCATTAGCAGAGGATGGGATTTGAGAGATGTCCCCACCGGCCTATGAATAAAGCAGCGATCCTGTAATGAGCTCCTTCTCTACTCCAGGCTGTGCTGGAGCTGGACACAGGCCCACAGTAGTCTTTTGAGGGAGACGCCTTTCCAACGCTGTGGGTCCAGAGCGGCTGCATCAACATGAGTGATACTGCAGGATTCTGACCCAGGCTTGCCTGACTCCCAAGTCAATGTTCCTTCTTCCTCCTGCAGGAAAGGTAGCTCTGCCTTCAGCTCAGCAAAAGAGCCTCCTCTCCTCAGAGGCCTCCCCCCTCTCCATCCCCTCCCCCCAAGCAACTTGAGGGTGCTCTGCGTGCTGAGTCACACACAGGTCACAGCTCCATCTGCAGGTCACAGAGTGTGGCCAGCCTTCCTGCCACTGCCTGGCCAGCTGCTTATTCTTCAGTACCTGAGCAGGGCAGCACTGCTACTTGGGAACTGGCTAAAAATGCAAGTTCCAGACCCATGGAATCAGAAAATGTGGGTGGGCCCACGGCCTGTCTTCACAACCCTCCCAGGATTCTGAGGTGGCTCAGGTTTGACAAGCACAGGTGCAGAACCCCATGCCCTGGATAACCGTATGTGCTGGGCTGTTGGAACGAGAACTGAGCTGTTGGAACGAGAACTGAGCTCAAAAGTGTCTTCGCATCCCAAAATGTTACTGACTACCATTTGGGGCGAGCACTGACCAGGCGGCCCACCATGTGTATGCGCAGCGTGGGAGGTTGATGAGGAGAAGGTTCAATTCCCAACAAGAACAAAATGTTTCCTCTACCAGAATTAGCATGAGGCAGTCAGTACCCAGCCAGAGGGACTAGGAAGGTAAGCCCAAGTCCCAGGGTGAGGTTTAAACACAGGGAGCTAGTGGACAAACATCAAATGCAGGCGATCAGAGATAAGTCAAAGTGAGGGTCATGGCTAAGATAGCAAAGAGCGGTGACATCTAGAGGGGTCACAAACACAGTTGCAGACACACCTAGGCCACCTGCTGCTCAGGTGGGTGGACGCAGGTACATGGTGTGTCCAAAGCCATGGTGGCCCAGAGCCAGGGAAGCAGGACACTCACCACACTGTCTCAAGGCAGAATCCAGCACCCCCCCCCCCGCCTCCCCCTGTACCAGGGCCACTGTTCAGGTGGGAATGGGCAGTGCTTGTCGGGCAGTGGGGATGGAGGTGAGGAGTACTTCAGAACCTGGGCAGAACCCTTTCAGCTCCCCTTTGTCAGAATTTCTCACATTGGGATGATAATCAGAAATGTCACTTTAAAAAAAAGTCTTTTATTGATTTTTTTTTACAGAGAGGAAGGGAGAGGGATAGAGTGTTAGAAACATCAAAGAGAGAGAAACATGGATGATCAGCTGTCTCCTGCACACCCCCTACTGTGGATGTACCTGCAACCAAGGTACATGGCCTTGACCAGAATCGAACCTTGGACCCTTCAGTCTGCAGGCTGATGCTCTATCCACTGAGCCAAACCAGTTAGGGCAGAAATGTCATTTTTTAGCAGGCAAAGTTGGTACAATAATGAAACCTATACTATTTGACCATAAGATATAAGCACACTTAATAAGAATTTTTACTTTTCAATATAATACAGTAAAAGAAATAGACATTTTGGCCGATGCTCTTAAGACATAGGAACTCTTCTCTACCTTCTGGTGTCCTCTGCCTCCTATGTATTCCTCCTTAGGATTTCAGCTCAAAATTCATGCTTCAAGAGAGTGAGTCCTCACCCTCGGTCAGATCCCACACTGGCCCAGCCCCTGTGCTTTCCTTTCCTCATCCCAAGTATCTGAGCACATACAGACCTGTGCGTGATGGGGGTCTAGCTCTGCTAACCACCTGTGAGTTCTGTAACGGCAGAAACATGCTTGCATTGCTCATCATTGCTCCCATGTCCAGTGCGATACCTGTAACATGTGTTGGATGAATGAATGAGTGAATGAATAAGGGAGGAAAGAAAGGAATGAATGAAGCCCATTTGGTCCCTCAGCAAGTGCTTTCTCCCACATACCTGGCCCTTGCTGCAGTGCAGCATTGTAAGGCAGGCGCTGCCTCCATTAAGCACTTTGCTTTTGGAGTCAGAAAGCCCTAGATTCAAATCTCTCCTGTTCCACCTACTACCATGTGTTCTTGGGCCAGCAACTGACTTCCTTCCAAATTCAGTTTTGTCATCTTTAAAATGGAATCATAACAATACCGCACTCACCGAATTGTGGGGATTAAATGAACTGCACTCAGTCATGTGGGTAAATAACACTAACAGTTATTGATCATTTGCTATTTCCCAGGAACTATTCTAAATTTTTTAATGTATCATCCTGATACCATTGTAATTAACTAGTTATTAAAACAGAAGAGAAACCAAGGGAAGACCAGACATTATAGGCATGTTCTCTGCAAAACATTGGGGGAAGGAACCACATAGGAAAGACAGACGCCTGCCCAGCAAAGTTGGGGTGACATAGAGAAGACAACTGCCTATCAGTTACACCTGAGGACAGCAACGGTTGCCCAGAATGGGTGTAGCCATAGCAAGCACTCAAAGATTTGGAATGCACAACCCCCTGAACAAAGGAGCTCTCTCTCTTGTGCTTTCAGGATTCCTGAGACTCTTGTTGCTCCAGACAAGCTCTCTTGGTTCTTTTGCATTTGCCCGTATGGCCCATGGCCATAGGCACCCACCCCACACGCAATGGACTAATGGACTGTAGCTGGCCTGGTGCTGAATTGGACCTGGCTCCAACATGGAAAGGAAACTCTGGACATTGGCTTTGCTTCTAGCTCTACTGAAACCCCAGCTACACTTCTTTTGTGACTGGACTAAGGGAAATGGCACTTTGGAAACCCAGGAGTGTAATTCCATGGAAACAAAGCTTTCTACTATATCTCTTCATCCTGTGGGGGCCTTGGATAATGCTTATTCCAGCAAAACCCCACTCCCACTAGCAATGAGGGGGAGACAAGGCAACAATCCCATTTAATTCTCACAATAATCCAATGAAACAGGTCATTCTTCCCCTGCCCCCACTTTACCGATGAGGAAAACAGTCACAGAGTCCTAGCAGCACAAATAGGCACAATTATGAAATAAGCAGCGACTCCAACTCTCAGTTCCCTGAGACCACACACTGAGTCGCCACCCTGCCTGTCTCTCACACAGTGACTACTCACTTGCGGGAAGCTACTGTTTGTCTCACATAAGGGACCTTCTTGGAAAAGCCATAAAACAATGAGGATCCGTAGTGCTCAGAGGAGTTTCCCTCTTGATTTCTCACCTTGAGGAGTCAGCTCACCAGACACCAGAATGACTATGGAAACGCTTCCAAGAACATGTTTGCCCACTGAGGAGGTGACCCCTTTGTTAGCTCTTCTGGTCACTTCCTGCTTACATTCTGCTGCTGTCATGGGTGAGGTTTCAGGAGCAGGAGGCAGCAATGACCTCTCTGGGCTCTAATCACCTCAGGGAATCAGTTAATGCCTCAGAGAAGATGCTGGAGGAACAGGAATGTATTTCAGGGGAGCATGTTCTAGGTATTTCCACTGGTTCCCAAACTCAGAGGTGGGACCGTCATTTCCCAAAAGAGTGCAAAGACCTCGACCCTTCCCATGTGCACACTCTCTGCTGAGTGCTGGTGTGGGAGGCCAAGTGAGAGGCTCTGGAGGGACAAGGCACTTTGAGCATGCCATGACCAATAAATATTTGTTGAAGAGCAAAAGAACAAATAGTCAGTCAGTTCACATTAACTGAGTGGCCATTTTTAATACAGTGGAAATACAGAAGACCAATCGCAAGGTCCCATGCTGCCCATGGACATGCTTTTCATGTTTGTCTTTCTTTCTTCACAAAGTTTACTTTCAATATATCAGGAGTGGCCCAAAATTTCACTTGTAAGCCAAAGTCTGATGACAGTTGGTCTGACTGGCCTTATAGTGTCACTATATTTCAACCCAACAACATCAAGTTAAACAAGAGATGAGCAAGCTAACATTAAATAAGAATATATGTCACTCAGACTTGATTTTTAAATATGATCTGTGGAGGTGAGACATATCAAGTAGGAGAAATGCCAGTTTCTAAAAAATTATATAGCAAGGCCTGATTTACCAAAAGTTATCCTTAAAAAATATAACTCCCAGTCATTTCTCATGTAAAGTTTTTTTTTTTTAACCCTAGAATCCTGTGCCATTTGCTCTGGAAGCAAGATTTATACTTTTGTGGACTATGATGGGTAAGGTGGTAAGCAGTTAAGAGATCTGGGCATTGCACACTGCATTTAGGGCCTCCAGAAAATTACTCTAGTCTTGGGTCCCCTTCACCATTATATATAGAAGAAGAATAAGAAGAAGATGGAGAAGGAGAAGAAGGAGGAGAAGGAGGAGGAGGAAGAGAAGGAGGAAGAGGAGAAAGAAGAGAAGATGAAGAAGAAGAATAAGAAGGAAAAGAAGAGGAAGAAGAAGAAGAAGAAGAAGAAGAAGAAGAAGAAGAAGAAGAAGAAGAATCGATTTCACAGCACAGTGAAGGGCATATTAGAAGAAAACAATACATGGTAGCTGTTATTTTTACTTCAACTTTTTCTGTGAATTGGAAAACAGTGGTAAAAATGATGGAAATTTTGTTTACACTAATGTTACCCTAAAAATACTTTGTTTTGCTCTGATTTTGGGGATTAAGAAATGTAAGGAAGTTAGGAGAGGATATCACATCTTCCTTTGAGTCTATATAAATAATCACATCTTTAGTTAAAGGCTGCTGAATTTAGATTTATCATTCTTCTCAAGGAGTCCAACTCCAATTTTCTGAGAATAAAAAAAAAAAGCAAGGGACTACAGTGACTACATCTAACCTAATAAAAGAGTAATATGTAAATTAATCATCTCTCCGGGATGCCTAAGCCAGCCCACCAGCCAAGCCACGCCCACCACCCAATCAGAGTGGCTGTATGCAAATTAACCCAGCCAAGATGGTAGCCGGCAGCCATGGAGCTAGAGTAAACAGCAGGCTTCCTTTGCAACTGCCTGCCTAGGCTGGCTGAGCCTCTGTGCATGGTAACAATGTTTCAATTATAGAAGCCACAAACAGGAGGCTTCCTTACCTGCCTAGGCCTTGGCTCAAAGCAACAGTGTTTCAATTGTAGAAGATAAATAAAACCCAGAAACCTGATTCCAGCCAACATCACTGGGACCTTGGGTCAATGGGAGCTGTGGGCAGCCTGAAAGCCTGAAAACAGCCCTCAGCCCTTCACCCAGGCTTGCCACACCCCAGTGGGGTGAGGGTCCACACTGAGGGGCTTGGCCAGCCTGCAAACAGCCATCATCCCCTCACCCAGGTTGGCCAGGCACGCCAGCAGGTGGACATCCCCTGAGGGGTCGGGCTGAGGGACCCCCTGAGTGTACAAATTTTTGTGCACTGGGCCCCTAGTCTATAATAATCTATAATAATAAAAGTATAATATGCTAAATAGACTGGATGTCCTTCTGTATGAAGCTGAAGCTGCGAGGGAAGCCTGGGACCCAGGTGCCAGAGAGAAGCCAGTGTTGGCAGCCGGGGGAAGGAAGATCTACTCTTGCACACATTTTGTGCATCCGGCCTGTAGTTTTGAATAATGTGGGATATAGAAGTTGTCTTGAACAAAAGAATTATATGAGGTTTACCTTTTTCTGATGACAGTTAATCTTTCTGGTGGTTTCAATAGAACAGTAGTTAAGGAGGAAATAAACAGTCAGACTCCAGTTCAGATTTCCCCAGACATTTAATTATATCCTGCTTAAGCTCAAGCCTTACTTCATTGATATAAATAATAATAATTGAAAGTCAGAAAAATATTCTGAAGTATTATTATGTTTATTAGAGAATATTTCTGATTATGTCTCATTCTCAGGAGTATATTTCCTTTAGTTCCAGCTTATATTGAGTGCCCTGAATCTCTGTATTCTCAACTGACCTCACAGAGTACCTTCTACCTGACCAGTTCCATGTCAGCTACTGGCCATGAACACATGTATAAGAATCAGCCATCCATCAGGGGATAATTATGGGAGCCAGACTCTGAGATGACCCTCAAAGATGCTGTCCCCTGGTGTTCACATCCTTTCAAGGATCCTCCCACATTATATCAGGGTTGCTCTGTGTCACCAATAGCACAGGACAGAAGTGATGGTGTGTCACTCATAGTCCAGGTTATTAAAGATATTGACCTCTGCCTTGTTTTCTCTTGGATCACTCATTCATGGAAGCCTACTGCCACGTTAACCTCTGTGGAACCACGAGTCCCACTCGGAGGAACTGAGGAAGTAAAGTCTCCCGCCACAGCCAGGGCAGTAATTTTGGAAGCAGATTTCCTGGCCAGGGTCAAGCTTTCAGATGGCGGCAATCTTGGCTGAAAGCTTGAAGGCAGCCTCATGAGAAACCCTGAGGCAGCCCCACCCAAGTAAGCTGCTCTCAGGTTTCTGACATCAGCGATGACATGAGATAAGAAATGCTGGATTTTGTAAGCTGCTAAAACATTGGAGTCATGTGTTATGCAGCAACATATAACTAACACAAGAATACGATCTAGTTGAGAAGGCTGTCCACAGGCCATGGGGAAAACATACATGCAGGTCAAATAAGCAGCAGGTCATGACATACAGGTCATGACATACAGGTCAAATAAGCAGCAGAAACTAGAGGAGAATTTAACATTCAGGAGAGAGAGGGAGGGAGAGAGAGAGAGAGAGAGAGAGAGAGAGAGAGAGAGAGAGAGAGAGAGAGAAACTGTAGGATGGGAATTCTTCTAAGTGCTCCATCTAAGAAGAGCTTACTTCTTACAGCTTCCATTCAAGTGAACCCTCTTTTGTTCTTCTCTAAGACCCAGAGTCATTCTGGACAGGAGCTTGTCAACAGGCTGATATTTACCCGACACCCTTTGTGTAACCAGGTTGTAAAAGGCTGAGTTAGGTATTAGTAAGAAAACAGCTGGTATACCAGGTTTTCAGCTGTCACCACACCCAGACCTATCCTCACTGTAACTAACAAGTTAATAAGTGGCCCTGCAAGGGGTGTCCAGGATCCTGATCTCACTCCTGTCCCCAAAACTAACTTCAGTCTCATGGGTCAGTGCCCATGCCATAGTGCCTGCCAGGCAGATGTGAGCTGACCCAAAGCATGTGGACAAAGCATGTGGTGGTTCCATAGCTTTGTGCCACCTCTCTGAAAGCAGGGATTTCTGTTCCATAACATTCTTTCTGTTCTGTTACTGTAACAAATTAGAAAGGAGCTTGAATTGGAAATTTCCCTTCCACCCAAAGCTTTGTGGTCCTCCATGCCACCCCAAAGAGATAGATGCTAAGGGTAGTTGTTAGCTGTAGTGAATGAAGGGGAACATTGGGGTCTTTTATGTATATATACATTTGAGATCAAATTATGCATATATACATTTTACTATATATGACTATATACCTTTCACTATCAAATCTAATAAAAGAGTAATATGCAAATTAACCATCACTCTGAGACACCTAAGCCATGCCCACCAGCCAATCAGAGCAGCTGTATGCAAATTAACCCAACCAAGATGGCGGCCGGCAGCCACATAGCTAGAGCAAACAGGAGGCTTCCGTTGCACCAGTGATGGAGTTGAAACTGCCTTCCTAGGCCGGTCGGGCCTCTGCTCAAGGCAACAATGTTTCAATTATAGAAGCCAGGGAGCTGAAGCAAACAGGAGGCTTCATTGCCTGCCTAGGCCTCTGCTCAAGGCAACAAAGTGTCAATTATAGAAGATAAATAAATCCCAGACACCTGATTCCAGCCAGCCTCGCTGAAACGTTGGGTCAATGGGAGCTGTGGGCAGCCTGAAAACGGCCCTCTGCCCCTCACACAGGCTGGCCACATTTCCATGGGGTGAGGGTCCCCACTGGGGGGCTTGGCCAGCCTGCAAACAGCCATCAGCCCCTCACCCAGGCTGGCCAGGCACACCAGTAGGTGGACATCCCCTGAGGGGTCCCAGACTGCAAGAGAGCACAGGCCAGGCTGAGAGACCTGCCCAAGTGCACAAATTTTTGTTCACCAGGCCCCTAGTTTATACATATTTGACTATATATATTTGATTATATATATACATATAATACATATAACCAAATATATATAATCAAATATATCTTCCTATATAATAAAAGCCCAGCGACTGAAATGGCAGAATGACCACAACAACCAGAATGACTGGAGCCCCTTGCCCTGGCCAGCCCTACTCCCCAGCGGGGACTCCCACCCATGCATTCGGTCTCTAGTAGAAATATAAACCCTGCCCCGCCACCACTCCAACCCAACCTGCCGAAGGCTCCTGAAATCACAAATTACATCATTGATTCAGGCTAGCAGTTCAAAGTGTAAAGCCTCATTCACACATGAGGAATTCACACCTTTCTCCTTCCCCTTGGACTCCGTGTCTTAGAAGAGACACACACAGTGTGGATGCCCAAATGGAAGCTCAGGAAAGTCACCCTTTTGGGGTCCTGTGGTGCATCCAGGCAGAGATAAACTGATCACCCACAGCCAAGCACCAGACTCTGTCCCTTCCTCACCCGTGGCCTCAGTTCCAGACAGGCACTCCCCATGGCAGGATACAAGGAGACCCCTGTCTCAAATCTTCACAGAGAGGGACATGCTCAGGAGGCCAAGGTAATAGAAACCTAAAGACCCAAATGCCTGGGCCCATGCCGCCAGGACCCATTCACACAGGTCAAGGGGAGCTCGCACCAAGTTCTGGTCCAATTCCTATCCCGGGGGGGGGGGGGGGGGGGGGGGGGGGGGGAGGGAGGAGGCTATAGAAGCGGAGGGCTCACTTCAACCCCTGGGCCCTGGGGGCTCTCTGCCTGCGCCCCTTCCCTCAGGCGCTCAACCCCAGCTGTGTCAAAGCCTCTATGCCGCTGGGATCACAGGGGGCAGGCTGGGGAGGGGTGGCTGGCCGTGGCCTCCACTGGGCTGTTTGCACACAGGTAATTCGCTCTAATTATCCTGGGGATTCAGTTCACTGAATCCGGACCTAGGAGCTGCTCCCAGGGTGAACACACGCACAGAGCCGCTGCTACACCGAATGGGTCCTCTCACCCACAGGGAAGCTCTGTCCCGTCCACAGCACCCTGTGTCACGTGTCTGTGTTTGTGTTTGCACAACTGTCTACACAGCCACCACTTGCTGGCTTGGGGATATCTTTGTGTGTCTGCGGTCATGTGTCTACACTGACTGCTGGGAAGGTTCGGAGTACCAAGCACCCATGAGGAGAGAAGGGGTGGCGAGTGGGAGTGGTAGAGGGGTGGGTAGGATGAACTGGTTCTCAGCTGGGAAGGGAGGAAGTGTTAGCGCCTGGCTCTCTCTGGTCTGCACAAGTCCTACATAAACATGAGCCCGGGGCAGCGGACAAGGCCAAAAATCCCTGAGATTTAGATGTAACCACCAAGCTGAGGTGACCTGGACCCTGCTCTGACTCTTCGCCCCCGAGCCATTTCAAACCTCAGCCACAAGTGTTCCTTTCCTGCAGATGGCATAGCCAGGGCTCAGAGAGGTTAGGAAACTCGCCCCAGATGGCACAGCAGGCCAGGGCTGCCACTCTCCAGAGCCATGGCATGGGATT
>PVJC01027141.1:0-23469 GCA_004026665.1 Murina feae | reverse complement strand
TCCCAAGCTTGCCTACTGCCCATCTTCCTCCAGCCACCAGAAAGCAGGGAAAACCCAGCCTCGTGGTCAGGCCAGCCTTTTCCTGCTCCCTGATCCTCGGAAGGGACCTGGGAAGCCGCCAAGCAGGCCGCCAACTCTTTCCCACTCACCGGTCCCCTGCTGCCTTCCTTTCCCACTTCCCGGTGCCGCCAAGGGGTCTGGGGAGCTGCCAAGCAGGACCCCGGCCCCTGCAGCCTTGCTTTCCCGCTCCACGATGCCCCTCAAAGGGCCTGGGCAGCCACCAAGCAGGCCGAGACTCCCCCCTGCCGCCTCTTACCCGCTTCCAGGTGCCCTCCAACCCTGCCGCCTCTTTCCCACTCACGGGTCCTGGGTCCTGCACTGTCCTGCCCTGCAGCCGCTCTGTGCACTCGGGAGGTCCCTCAGCCCGGCCTGTGCCCTCTTGCAGTCTGGGACCCCTCGGGGGATGTCCACCTGCTGGTGTGCCTGACCAGGCTGGGTGAGGGGCTTTCAGGCTGCCCACAGCTCCCATTGACCCAACGTCCCAGCAAGGCCAGCTGGACACAGGTTCCTGGAGTTTTTTCTCCTATAATTGATGCTGTTCCTTGAAGGCCTGGGGTTATCCTCTATAATTGATACACTGTTCCTTTAAGGCGGCCTTCGAACTAACTGAAGCCTCCTCTGCTTCACCTCGCAGCGTCTATAATGAAACAATTGTTACTTTTACTGGTTAGGCCGGAGCTGCTCTTTCCTTCAGCTCCGGAGGATTCTATGATAGTTACATTGTTTCAAATGTTTCAAATCTGTGTTTTGCTAGAGGCAGTTTAATCGGAGCTGAGCTGAGCAGGAGCAGCTTCACTTTCGCTCCTGCTGCAATGGAAAGGGCTGTTTACTCAGGTCCGTGAGTGGTGGCCGCCATGTTGGCTGGGCTAATTTGCATACAGCCGCTCTGATTGGCTGGTGGGCGTGGCTTACCCGTCTCGGAGAAACGGTTAATTTTAATATTTCGCTTTTATAGAGTATATTGTTTACCTGTATACTCATGTGTATATTCATAACAATAAAGGGTTGGAATAAGGATGCTTGTAACAGAGTGTAGTTGCGTGATCTTTGGAGTTTAGTTCTTAGAAGTGCCCACAGTGTGTATTATACTTTTAATGTATGCATTTCCTTGGATGCCATTAATAATTTCTACTGAAGTTTTGTGTGCACAGTATAACCCTCAAATCTTTTACATTTTATCATGGATAATACCTTCCCCCAAATTTACTACTAATATGAGATTATTATTCTTATTTATGAAATTTTTATCATGTAAAGACATATAATGTCAATTTGGTTAATGACAATTAGCTGTGTAACAGCTAAATATGCAGTGTTTTTTTTAATGACTAATCATTATACTGAAGATATGAGACAATCAAAAGTGACTAATAATTTGAGTAGTATATGTGGCTGTAATGTTTTTAGAATCAAGCTAAGTTTTTTTGGTGTGATGGTAAATGGGATTGCTTTTTTAGTCTCTCTTTCAGTACATTCACTATTGGTGTACAAAAATGCCATAGATTTCTTGTTGTTAATTTTGTATCCTCTTACATTGCCAAATTCATTTATTAAGTCTAATAATTTTTTGATGGAGTCTTTAGGGTTTCTTATGTACAATATCATGTCATCTGCGAATAAGGACAGTTTTACTTCTTCTTTTCCAATTTGGATGCCTTTTATATCTTCTTCTTGTCTAATTGCAATGGCTAATACTTCCAGTACTATGTCGAACAGGAGTGGTGAGAGTGGACAACCTTGTCATGTTCCTGTACTAAGGTGAAATGGTTTTAATTTTTGCCCATTGAGTATGATGTTGGCTGTGGGTCTGTCATAAATAGGTTTTATTATCTTGAGGAAAGATCCTTCTATTCCTACCTTGCTGAGAGTTTTTATCAAAAATGGGTGCTGGATTTTGTCAAATGCTTTTTCTGCATCAATTGATATGATTAAGTGGTTCTTGTCTTTTAATTTGTTTATGTGATGTATCACATTTATTGATTTGCGGATGAAAAAGGAACACTCGTGCACTGCTGGTGGGAATGCAGACTGGTGCAGCCACTGTGGAGAACAGTATGGAGTTTCCTCAAAAAATTAAACATGGATCTCCCTTTTGACCCAGTGATCTCACTTCTGGGAATATATCCTAAGAAACCAGAGACACCAATCAGAAAGAACATATGCAACCCTATGTTCATAGCAGCACAATTTACCATAGCTAAGATATGGAAACAACCTGAATGCCCATCAGCAGATGAATGCATTAGAAAACTGTGGTACATCTACACAATGGAATACTATGCTGCTATAAAAAGGAAGGAATTCTTAGCATTTGCAGGAGTATGGATGGAGCTGGAGAACATAATACTAAGTGAAATAAGCCAGTCAATGAAAGAAAAATATCACATGTCCTCACTCATCTATGGATAATAATAACCATTATAAGCTGGTGAACAAAAATAGATGCAGAGGCAGAACAGCATCAAACAGACTGCCAAATTACAGCAACAAGGACAGGGACGTTGCGGGGGGGCGGGGGTAACAGATCAGCCAAGGGACTTTTATGCATGCATTTAAGCATAACCAATGGACTCAGAACACTGGGGGGTAGGGGAGGGGGGGGAAGGGCAGGGGAAAAAAGAGATATATGTACTAATATTTGTCAAACTGTATGTAATAAAAAAAAAAGAATCAAGCTAAAAATAATACTGTTTTCTTTGAAAATATTTGATAACAAAATTGAGTCAATACAATTCCTGATTGACTGTAATCATTCTTCTAATGTAAGCCAACCCAAATTTGAAAACATAGGCTACAGGAAAAGCTGCATGCTTCATTGGTGGTTTTTCTTACCCCGATCTTTTCGTCTTTAGGGAGGGTATTACGTGTTCATGTTTGAAATCTTCACTGAGTATAGCTCTTTAGCACTTCTTGTTGTAATTAGTGTTTTACATCTGGATAGAGTTCTCATTAATTTAGCTCAGTATATATTTGTATCTTTGACACAAGTATTAAAATTATGCTCAGACTATAGATTCAAGGAAATTGGAATGAAATATAGATAATCAATGATTAGAATAATTGAATTATTTTAACATAGCAATGTTAAGTGTATTATTATTGTTTTATAAAACAAAAACACTGTAATTTAACAACTTAAAGCAATATACATTTAAAAATTTTTAAATTTTTGTTGAGGAATTGTATTTTACTTTATTAATTATTTTTTAATGTATTTTTCAGTTGATACACAATATTATATTAGTTTTAGGTATACAACATAGTGACTAGACACATCTAGTTTTTGAAGGAAAAAGTCTAGTACCCACCTGACACCACACATAGGGAATATAGTCAGTAATACTGTAATAACTATGTTGTACTTTACATCCCTGTGACTGTTTTTATAACTGGCAATTTGTAGTTAGTACTCTCTTCCACCTTTTTAACCCAGTCTTCCAAACCCCTCTCCGCTCTGGCAACCCCTAATTCATTCTCTGTATCTATGAGTTTGTTTCTGTTTAAAGCAATATTCCTTTATCATCTACTGGAGGACCAGTGCACAAAATTTTTGCATGGAAGGGGGGGAGTCCTCAACCCTGCCTACACCCTCTCCAATCCGGGACCCCTCGGACGATGTCCAACTAATGATTGTCCAACTAAACCAGCAGTTGGACATCCCTCTCGCAATCTGGGACTGCTGGCTCCTAACCACTCACCTGGCTACTGGCCTGATCCCCCTAACTGCTCTCCCCTGCTGACCTGATTCTCCTAACTGCTCTCCCTTGCTGGCCTGATCCCCCTAACTGCTCTCCCCTGCCGGCCTGATCCCCCTAACTGCTCTCCCCTGCTGACCTGATCCTCCTAACTGCTCTCCCTTGCTGGCCTGATCCCCCTAACTGCTCTCCCCTGCCGGCCTGATCCCCCTAACTGCTCTCCCCTGCTGACCTGATCCTCCTAACTGCTCTCCCTTGCTGGCCTGATCCCCCTAACTGCTCTCCCCTGCTGGCCTGATCCCTCTAACTGCTCTCCCCTGCCAGCATGATCCCCCTAACTGCTCTCTCCACTGGCCTGATCCTCCTAACTGCTCTCTCTGCCGGCCTGATCACCCCTAACCACCTCTGCCTTAGTCCTGCCACCATGGCTTTGTCCGGAAGGATATCTGGAAGGTCATCTGGAAGATGTCCAGTCTAATTAGCATATTACCTTTTTATTAATATAGATATTGATGGTTTCTGTGGACAAAGTGGGCCTCCTTTTGCATAGTCTCTCACAAGGCCTAAGTCATGTTCTACAGGCTCATCTGAAGACTTGACTGGGAATGATCCACTTGCATGCTCACTCAGTTCTGTTAGTAATAGTGAGTTCCTTACAAGTTGTCAGGGGTGGACAAAAGTCAGTTTGCAGGTGTGAATATGCAAAACACAGTTTATTCTTGCATTATTATTTATTAATTATTGTATTATTTGTATTACTGCTATAAGCCAACCTACTTTCCATATATAGTGGGTATGCTGGAGCTGCCATCAGTGTGTGGATGATGGAGGCAGAATCTTTCTTTCTATTCTCACAGGTCACACCAAAACCTGCACCATTTAGCAATTCTGTGGGGAGGACTCTGACAATGAGAACCTGCTCGGGGCTTCTTCTGAAGTGTGTGACAGTGGAATTGCTCCATTCCTTGTCCTGTTTCGTTAACCACTGCTGCCAAAAGTCCTGTTATGCGGGTTGAATACCTCATTTGACCAAATGTGTCACTAACACTGTTTTCATGTAAGGCGTATACTTACCATTTAACAGAATTAGATTTTAAAAATTGGGATTGCATTCTAGCTAATGTTTGTTATGCAACATAAAGAACAACTGATCTATAATCAGAACTATTTGAGTCTCATAAGAATTTTATAAGATAAAAATCATTAGTAGTTGTCAATAGCTGAAAATATGATATATTTCATTTAAGCACTTGCTATTATCACTTGCTATTATGTAAATAGGTATAAGATGACAGTATTTTCTCCAAGTTTATTATATAGAACTAGAGGCTGGTGCACAAAATCTGTGTACAGAGTGAAGGTCCCTCAGCCAAGCCTGCACCCTCTCCCAATCCAGGACCCCTCAAGCGATGTCCGACATCCCTCTCACTATCTGGGACTGCTGGCTCCTAACCACTCACCTGCCTGATCACCCTTAATCACTCACCTGCCTACCTGATCACCCCTAACCGCCTCTGCCTCTGCCCCTACCACCACAGTTTCATCCAGAAGGACATCTGGAATGATGTCTGGAAGGTCATTTGGCTGTCTGGCCTAATTAGCATATTACACTTTTATTATTATAGATAAGTAATATAGGTGAAAATTCTTCATTAATATTGATTTTAAATAGCATTAAATTTTAATTTATTGGTACAGAAACTTCACATTGCTCTGTACTTTTGAATTGATTTAAATTTACTTATTTTCATTTCATTCTTGGCAATCTTCATGTCATTTCTTTATCTGGCTGTATATCATTACTTAGTGAAATCTCTTCTCTCTTAATGAGCCTGCATTTTGCAGGGATTTTGATTTTTAGATATAATTTGCAGATATAATTCCTTTAGCAAGCAGGATCCTGGCATCCACAAAATTCCCATGAATGAGAATCCTACAAAATCAGAGTAGAGTTTAAAAATAAGTCCTTCAAATAGTATTTACTTTTTATAATATACTAATAAATCTATTAATCAATCCTGAGCAATTATAACTTAGCACCAGTTTATCATAACAATGAAAATACAAATTCACTACTCATGCTTAGAAAACTTAGGTCTGTATCGTAACCTCACAATGAGAAATGCATCATTCTCTCTGCGGTACTTTTATTTGACATTTATTTTATTTTGATCCAGCGGAGAAAGCCTTTTATTTGAGTGACATTGCAGAGTCCTTCACAGAGTGAGGCATGGGCATTTCTAGCAAGATCCTTGACATTTTTCCATTAAAACTGCAGCTTGGATATGATTCAAAGTAGTTTAGTCTTAACCATCAGTGGCTCATCCTTTGCTGTGTATCTCTGCCTTTCCAACTGGCCGGGTGCCATTCACTTGGCTTTTCCAGTATACCTTGCAGCTCTCCATCCATCAGCCCACATGCTGTCACTATTACTTGCAAACTTGAGGTACTTAGGACAAACCTGCCTCACTGTCGTAGAACTATTTAAGTTAGCAATCTATTACAGTGTTAATGCACCCATCAGTGAATCCCCATGCACATGGACGTGACCTGCCATCGTCTACCACATATTTTAGTTAAATGTGTGTCCACTGGGAACTCAGTGTTCTGCAGTGTCTAGGTATTATCACTACTTACATGTGAGACTCCTGATTGAGCTGTGTTGTTATACAAGAGTACATTCTGTTTCTAAATATACACACATTTTTAAATCGGCATTGGCGTACTTTAAAATGTTTTAGGTACCACCCAATGAATTTTTAAGTACTTAACTTTCATCATTGTTAAAAAGACATATAATGGAAAATAATAGATATGTACAGTATATGTAAGTGATGAAAATATGTCAAATATAAATAAGTAAGCAAGCATATATTTAAAAAAATAAAATTAGCATAATAGTTAATTCTATTAGGAATTTTATGGTAGCTGTAATACATTATACTTCTCAAATAATTATGCAAATTCTTACACAATTTACCTGGAGCAGTAAATGTGCCCATCAATGACTTGTGATAAAGCATAAAAATTATAGCTTCATATTATAGCCTTGTTAACATTTCAATTAAAATACTTATGAAAAATGTTTGTTCTAGAACAGATGCAGACTATTTTAGAAACTGGATGATGACTTAAAGGAAATTTATGTATCACCAAAAATATTAGTTGCTAGGGAAATATTTGGACATGTATATGAGTTCATTCCAAACCCAATTAAAAGCAGAACTAGTTGAATACACTTCTGTAACAAGTAGTAGGGAGATGAGAGTTATTTAAGCTGTTAAAATGATGAATTAACAGAACGCTTCAAATTGTGAAGACATTCCAAGGGTTGGGCAGTTGAGGCTGACCTATACTATTTCACTTCATTCTAGAAGAACGTAGGACAAATAAGATTCTAAAAAAGCCCACTTATATGGCTTCATGAAGATATATATCTGAGCACATGTGCATGTGGGGAGATGGTCGTTTAGACTGCGTTGGTCCCATAAAGCATGAAAAAAAATTAAATAATCACGGGATTTTATTTGACATATCTTAAAAATCTGATAGAATGGGCTTCAGGAATGGTTTGATCAGGGTTTCATAACATGTCTATGTGATTACATTCACTTTATCCTCTCCTAAGAGGAAGCTTGATCCCAGACTATCTTGATTATCATAAAAACAAAGGCTGCAAGGGTTGTGGGTTTCACATCTCCAAATACATTATCCAGATAAAGGAATCTTCTTTTTCTTCTTTAAATGAAAGTGCTCAACTTTGCTCTTATTTTCCGGTCTTAGGTTTTGCCTACATCTGAGGTCAGTAGAATGACCTGCTTGGATATTAGATTTGGGATACTGATACATCCCTATCCGAAGTTTTGTTTTAATGTGGTGATCAAGGCAGTTCAGTAAAAAGCCCAGGACTACTGAAAAAAATGGGCTAGAAAAGTAATAAATGCTGGGGTGAATCCACAGTGTTTGCTGTTGGGGGGAATGTGGAATAGAAAGCTGGAGCGATAAATAAGGGCCTTGTCATGTCAGCCTCAGGATAGTTTCCAGGCTTGCAGTTATTAAATGACAGAAGGGATTTGGACCTCTTTCTAAACCAACCTTTTAACTAAAGAATATATTTTCAGAGAAATAAAACCATTCTACTATAACCTAATAGTAAAATAGGGCTAGAACATCAAAGATTGCAAACATAGAGTAATGATAATGATACATGTTTATAAATAACATCCTTAATTTGATTCCTGCCCCTCTGGTGACCTCTCATCTTTGTTGATGTCAGCGTTCTCCTCTTGATCCACTCCATATAAAAGAAAAATATCTTCCCCAATACTTTGAATTCACTTTCTCTGTTCGATTTCCCCTCCGTGACTGGCCATCTGTCGTGTATTAATTTTTCTTCTGTGTTTAGTATTTATTTCTTCTCTAGAAGAAAGCTCTATGAGGGCAGAGATTTCAGACTATTTTGAACATTGAATTGGAATCACTATTCCATTTGGTAGGTGTTTCAGAAATAGTTGATGGTTACATTGCCATATATTCTTACATTATGTTACAGCAACACCTGACGTTTATGAGGATGGCATCTTACTAAAGATTTTTAAGAAACATATTAACTGAAAGCAATCATATATCTTTCTTGGGACACTGTGTCTAATGCTGTTCTTCACTTTCCTCTGTCCAGCAAGGACAGTGTATTGGTCAGCTCAGGCTGCAGTAACAAAATACCACAGTCAGGGCAGCTTAAGCAACAGAAGTATATTTAGTCACAGTCTGGAGTCAAGAAGCCCAAGATCGTGGTTCAGGCCAATTCAGTTTCCAGTGCGAGCTCTCCTCTTTACTGGCAGATGGCCGCCTTCTTGCTGTGTCCTCACTTAACCTTTATTACTCCTTTCCTCCAAATGCAGCCATACAGGCTTCGGCATACGACTTTGGTGCAGGACATGGAGATGGACATATACAGTCCATAATGCGCTGCTTATCTGTAGGACCAGTGTCTAGAAGGAAGTTGGGCTACTAAGCCTTAAATTAGAGAATGACAGTGTAAGTAAATATCGTGTGATTTTACTGAACAGATAACTGCTATTAATGAAATTGGGGAATTCATGACTAGTTGTCCCCTTTATCTAATAGTATAAATGCCAAAATGAAAGTAAATCAGAAATTTAAATCACCTTTTGGCACTTAAACAATGCACAGCATAAAACAAGGGCATCTGTAGGACCGTGTTGCTTACAAATTGAGAGGGGGTGCATCTGGCTTTTAAACGCACAAAATGGAAACTTTGGCCACCTACATCTTGACTCATGCAAAAAGAGCTTCTGATGACCTATTGGATTTATTTGTGTTAATATATCATCTTATTTTATTATAAAAAAATTCGAATCTAGGATCATTCAGGTAAACAGACCACAAGATCACCTGCTTCCAGGAAACCCAGTATACATGACTGTGATCTGAAAAATCCTCATTTTTTTCCTAGCAATATTTCTTCAATGAATACTTTTCATTTTTAAGATGATTCCTTGTGACTTAAATTGTAATGAGCATATCTAAGTCATAATACAAACTACAGTGAAGTTCAGATGATTTGTATAAAATAATACTATCATGGATACAGATATTAGGAATCATTTTCACTGTTGCATATCATAAAGTATATCTTTCTTTAAAAATAGGTCCATAAGTTCTGACTCCAGGTATTAACTAATTTACCCTGGGATTTGAAACTCACATTTTAGGTGGTATGATGATATTTAATTAGCTGATTTAAGAGCTTCATTACTTTTCATTTTAATCAATAGTATACCTGAACAGATACACACACACACCCACATACAAACACCAGTAATTTGTTTGCTCTCCGAATTATATTCATGCTGTACACTGAGCATTAGAAACAAGGTTGTCTTTCATGTTAATGAATTTTCTGACATAGTACAATTGATATAATTGCAAATTATTTTTATAGTAAGTGGAAAATATGTTCATTTTTAACTTAGAAATCAACATTTGTTAAAAGTAGTAATCTACATTTTAAAATTTAATGCAATACACATTTACTATTCAAAACATTGCTTGAGGCAGTTGTTTGACATTTCTTATAATTTATCAGATTGCTTTTTAAGATTAAGCTGAAAAATTAATTTGTTATAGTAAATCTTTAAAAAAATTACGAACATCTTCGCAAACACCACAACCATCCTTAATGAAGGCCTTTCTTTGTTTTCATCATCAGTGTCACAGTTATTGTTAATTGCTTTTTAAGCTTATGTCATAATCTTAGCAATTTAACTCCATTTAACATGATAGCTCAGATGGCATCTTCAGCAAATGCTTAGGAAATGTACATCACACCATTTAAATTTTCACTCGATATCAGATGCAGATTTTCCTTATAAACATGGCATATTCTATGCAAGTATTTTCTATATTCAAGAATATGAAGTTCAGATTGGGTGCATCCGGCCTTGCATTTACTCTGTATATTTAGGATGCCAAGTTTCTCTGAGTACATGGTTTTCTCAACATTTAAAAAGTAGAGTATTACCAGGTTCCATGCGTTTGCTTAATAGACTGACACTGTCTTTGCTACATTTACTGGATCATTAAGGACAGCATTCAGAGCGGATGAGTTTCTCAGCTTCCCCTCTTCATTGAGAACTGGTGCAAACCCAGCCTCCCGAAGCACTGACTTTTCACAGGTCACTGAGGGTTCAGTGACCGTCTTCACATGCTGCACCCTTGTAACTGTTATTGATTGAACTATGTATGCATTTGCCAAAGATTCTATTAACAGCTGTTTATAGTTGTCATTTTGTTTCTATCCAACTACATGATGAGCCTTCTATGTCCCATTCCCGTGTTTTACCCTGTCAGTGTACACCGGTGATAAATCAGTATTTAGTGATGAGGAGGAAGTGTCTCTTGATGTTGGAGACTCGTGAGTCCATCCTGCGTCAGTCAGCCCTTTCCCTGGTACAACATATCAACTTCTACCATGGATTTATCATATGTTAGATTCATGCTTTAATGGTATCTGATGGAGGTGGGTAAATTTAAAGTCAGGGAAAGAAATTTGTTCATGCATGTGCTTTGATTTATGATATAACCTTCTCAGTATATAGTCTAAGGAAAGAGGACTAATTTAGAATCCTGCCAACTTATTTTGAGACACATATACTTTATTGTGTTATGTATGGTTTTACATCACTTTAAAGATTATGTAATTACTAGGGGCCCATTGCAGGAAGAGATTTGTGCAATAGTCCTTTCCTTCCCCGGACTGCTGGCACTGGTTTTCCACCGGCACCCGGGACCCAGGCCTTGGCTCTGGCCCCGGAACCTCCTCAGCTTTGCATCCTACATATGCAAATTAACTGCCATCTTTGTTGGGTTAATTCTCATACTCTTCTGATTGGCTGGTGAGCGTAGCAAAAGGATGGCCAATTTACATGTTTGTCTATTATTAGGTAAGACGTGGAATGCTAGAATAAATAGCACTAGGATTCAGTTGTACTAAGAGGCTTAAAATAAGGATGCCATAGTTAAAAACTGGGTTATGAAATACATCTAGATTCCCCATCCCTATCGCAGAAAAGTTTGTGCTCTCATAGTTTACATAAATGTTTGGAATTCAGCTCAGGGATCAACCTGCCCCCTTCCCAGGGGATTGCATTCTGGGAATTCTCTTTCCCTGATGAACACAGATTGAAATCTTCCCCAGCGGTCTCAGTGGTGACAGGTGCGGCAGCTTTCCCTGCTTTTGGGGCTTGTGTCATTAGTGGGTCAAGTTAATTTCCTTAGTATCTTCTTGAATGATTTATCAGCAATTGGCAATATTCTCATTTCTACTTTCAACATGTTATAATAATTCGTAGAATGAAATTTATTTATAACCACTGGTCTTCTGGTCATATAAATATGGTGGTGAAAATGTGCTGTGCCTTCCAGTACAAATTAGTTCTGCTGAAAGGTTTTCAGACCATGGATCCAGGTTCTGATAGACTGAAATGAATAATTGAAGAAGGATAAAATTGTTTTAGAGAAGAAATCTTGGTATAAGAGTTAACATGTCTGGATGATTGTTCAGAGGCCAAACAGTGTGATGTGTGCAAGTCCTCAATGCCTAACCTGCAATTTGGATATTGAAAAGTAAGGCTCTGAAAACCAGAAGTTCTTTTATGTGTTCATGGGAAAGCCACTGGCAGCAAAACCTGACCTGGACTGATAACACAGTGTATGTAGGCATGGTTGCTCCCACTCAATGGGAATATTCATATTTCTGCCTCAGAAATATCATCATGTATGGTTACATATACCACCCCAGATGCTGCTGGTAGGTCAGTCTTTCTAAATCCAAGGGAATTTTAAAATAGAAACACATACAATTCCCAGTGTCCAGATGACCAACCGAGGACCCTGAAAACGATAAAGGTGAATTATTTTTATTAAGAAAACTAGGGGCCCGGTGCACAAAATTCGTACACTGGGGTGGGGTCCTCAGCCCCTCTCAGATATTGGGAGCCTTCAGGGGGTATCCTACTGATGGCTTAGGCCCACTCCCTGATCCCCTTGGGGAGTGGGCCTAAGGCGCAGTCTGGCCTTTCTTTGTGGGAGATGACCAGGCTAATCAATGGAAGCCACCAGCCCCATCACCTTGCTGCTGCAGCCACTGCCAGTCACCACAGCCACCAAGGTGTTTTCATCAACACAGACTCCAGTCCCTTCACCATGAAAAAATGTCAACTTTCTTTAGGCATTTTCAAGACCACCCTTGTCCCTCCGATTGCTGGTCTGCGGAGCTCAGGTCCCTGCGATCTCCGGCCTTGCCCCTGCCTAGGCCTGAGGCCTCTGGCCCAGGCCTTATGCCTGGGTAGGGCACCCTCATGCCCTTCCAATCACCGGCTCCGCTCTTGCCCATGCCTGAAGCTGCTGGCGAAGGTCTCTGACCTAGGCAGGGGACCCCCACCCCCTCTGATTGCCTGTTCCACCCCTCAGGCCCCCTCCCCCCTGGGTCCCCTGCCACCTGCCTGGCTAACAGGCCTGATCACTTCAGTGGTGGGGCTGAGCTGGACTGGGTGCCTCCATCTTGTGGCTATGGGGGTGGCCATCTTTGTCATGGAGTGATGCCTAATTTGCATATTACTCTTTTATTAGATAGGATGCTATGGTCATGATCAGGCATAGAGAAATGTTGCCACCATTAGAAAAATGTTGGTTTGTGTTGCTAAGCTGCGGGGAATGGCTGTGATTTATAGTGTCATTGAGGTTGGTGCCTTTAATAGAGGGATGATGGAGCCAGATGCAGGTGAGTCCAAGATGGTGGACAGACCACCTCGGAGGGGGAACTTATTGAAACAGGAGCTGTCTGGTTGTAACAGAGATGAACTCATGGCGGCTCTGAAAAGCAGTTGGCATGAAAGGCCCAGAGCTACAGAAAAGCCCCGAGAGGATCTGATTCTAAATTAAGGAATTCCCAGTGCAAGTTAGGGTTGGTTTAGGAGATAATGGATCTTAGTAATCATTGAGCTGCATTATTATTGCCTGTTAATGTCTCTGTACCCCCTCTAGACCAAGGAGGCACATCTGTGTTGTTGAAGGAGGGGTTCACAGCTTCAGGCACATGGCTTGGCAGGTGATGAATGCTCATTAAATATTTGGCAATAAGTGAATGAAATGTGTGTGGCTATGCTTCACTGACTGGCTGTCTGCACATTATGTTTCAAATCTACGATGTTTGATGTGTGGTAGAGTAACGCAGGGGAAGAAAGGGGCCATGTGCTTCCAGAATCCATTTGGATGGACAAGTGGGACTTATTTTCAACTGCAGGGTTCATTTGATCCCATTCAAACTCTAACATGACATGGTACCCTCCATCTGTTGAGGATATTCCCATTTTTCTTTATACCAAAGTGAAAAATAAGGGTGACAAGCACCCTAGCAAACAGCACATAACTTACTCAAATACATTTGTGAATCATACATGCCAGTTTATTTATAGGCTTAGCAGTTTGGGTACTAATGGGCATTTTAACATATATTTCATAGAAAGCCATGGCATGCATTTCCTTTGAGTTGAGTAAGCACACAGGAACATGCATGGGTGGTCTTGGTACATGCAAATTGCAGACAAAGTGCCAAGGAGAAATATCTCGTGTTTTACAGTTGGCTTTGCCACATCTTTAATGATCAGACAGTTTACAGTTCTCAAGTTATATTAGAGGTTAAGTCTGCATTTTCCAAAATTGTTAATAAACTGCACATGGAGATTGCAACCATGAACTGTGGATTGTAAGTGCCCATTCCTCTGGACGTGGCGACCTTGGTACTGTATTTGCTGAAGTAATCCTGGGGAACATTATGGCAAAGGAAACAGAGGCTGATGAATGTTACCTGTAATAATAAAAGTATAATATGCTAATTAGAAAGGACAGCCAAACGATCTTCTAGACGTCCTTCTAGATGACCTTCTGGAACAAGCCCGGGCTTCGAGAGCCGAGGCAAGCTACGGTGGCTGTGAGGGCCGAGTGCCTTGCACGGATTTCATGCTTTGGGCCTCTAGTTTAAACTTAAATGTCTAAGGAATGCAGGGACTTAAAGTTATAAGTACCAAATCCTGGGAAACAGACGATAGTAGGGATAGTTTAAATGGGCTAAATTCTCAATTATTGAAGTAGGAAGTCAAAAGGCAATGTCTAATGTGCTACAACAAACATTCTTGATACACTATTTCAAGATCTGGAAATAACCGATAGGAGAAGCACAAACAGAAAAATGTTAAAGTCACCAACACTTGAGTGAGGAAATAAATGTGGAAGGAAATGAGGAAGAAAAGAGTTGCTTTACAATATAAATCTTACCATTTTTAATGTGCATGTATTATCTTAATAATATCGAATTTAAAAAGGTGATAGAAACATTGGCTTAATGTAGCACAGTGATTCAGGATTTTAAATATTTTATCTCAAGTTAATTCATATTTATTAGTAATTTAATAAATGCGGAAAAGCATAAAGAAAACTAAAATCACCTCTGATACATTCATTAAAAGGTAATTGCTACTAACAATGTAGTGTATGTCTTACCAAATACCCCATCCCACACACACAACCCACATGCTCAGTACTATAGTATACTTAGTACAAATGAAATTAGGAGGGCAATTACTGATCATCTTTTTAAAGGAACATTTCTTCATGATAAAAACAATCAACTGATATTTATATTTGTTATGGTAAACATTTTTATGAGGTTTATATACGCTAATTCCTTTTATTTCCTGGTGTCCTATAAGTGCTTTTACACTCTATGTTAGAGATGACAAAAACACAGAGTGTTAAGAGCTTAAACAAGACACACTGCTAGTAAATGGCAGATTCAGGAATTGAACCTTGGATGTGAATAAGCAAAAGCTTGTCTACAAAATTATTATTGAGTGTATCCTACCTTATGAAATGTAAATTGGATATTACGATACCTTTGATCTTCAAATTCCTTCAGGTAGTCATTCAGTATTCACAGCATAATGAAGACTCTGGTTATCAGTTCTTATTGCTTTCCTTTGCTTTAAATTTTAGAGGTATAACATTTTTATTTTTATTTTTTTAATTTAAAGATTATAAAAATTGGCTTATTGTAAAAGCAATTCAAGAATACCCAGTTAAAATCATAACCAAATGATATCCAAAAACAACCAAGAAGTTAAACGCTTTTACATTAGGAATAAGGACATAAAACAAGAAAGGCCACATTGAGGCTGAGATTAAATTCTGGAGGAGAAAGGACTCAGGTCAGTACTGAGGGGGAGGATAAGATCAAAGCATTGTTTGTCAGGTACCTCTGCTAGAGCTCTGAGGTATAACTGGGCAAATTAAAGTGGAGGGGAAATGAAGAAGTCCATATTCTCATCTTGTGGCTGTGCTTAAGTGATTGAAATTTTAGAAACAACTGCCTTTAATGACAGCACGATGCAAGATACGTCTTTTTTGAAGAAAAAGAAGGTTATGAAATTGTCTATCAAAGTCCCACTAAGTATTTACAATCCCCCTCCCCACCCTATACCTTACCTAGAGCTACTCTGCTGACATGTAAGATAGGATCTTGATTTTTGGCTTACTAGGAAATTGTTGACACTCCTTCTGACTATCTTTGATCTTCTGCACATTGAAAACCAAGCATGCTATATCCATATACTCAATTACACATTCTAGATAGAATTTCATTCTTACTTTAAGAAATAATCAATGCATCTTCAGAGTGCCCATTTTCCCTCAGACTTAATTCAAGATTTAATCTTTTTACTGTTTTCTTAATAAAAACCTTGGAGTTAATTATTATGAGTGATATAGCAGGGAAGCATTATATACAACAAAGTGATTTCATTTTTTGAGTACTGAAAATACTTAATATAAAACTTCTTACTCCTAACTTTTTGCACTCCTCTAAATTGAAGTGTCAAAATGCTTAGATTTTTCCCCTCATTACAAAATCTGTCTTCCCTGCTGAGGTTTTACATAGCAGTTTTAGACTTGCTCCTACTTCGGTATGCTGAGACTTGACCCAGGGCAGTATAGTACTGTAAGATCATACTTTAGCTGGTAAAGTGACCTGGTAAATAAGTAAATGAAACTATATTGATAGTTTCATTTAGCAGACAACTGATTTTTTTTATGCTCCCTATAGTTTTGCCTTTCCCAGAATATCATATATTTTGCAGTAGACAGTAGGTAGCCTTTTAAAACTGGCTTCTTTCACTTAACAATAGGCTTTTAAGAACCATCCATGTCTTTCCATGGCATGATGGCTCTTTTATTATTATTTTTTTAGTGCTGAATAATATTCCATTGTATGGAATATTCCAATTTATTCATTTATGTACTAAGGCAAATCTTGGTTTCTTCCAGTTTTGGTAATAATGTATAAAGCTACTATAAAGCTTTACATGTAAGTTTTCTCCTTAGCTCTATTGAGATAAAATTTACATACAATGTGTAGGTTTTAAAAATGTTTTTCTTTATTAAAGTATTACACATGTGTCCTATTCCCTCCCTTTACCCCCCCAACCCCCACTCATATGCTCACCCTCCTGGTATCTATGTCCATTGATTAGGCTTATATGCTTGCATACAAGTCCTTTGGGTGATCTCTCCTCCCTACCCCGCCCCCCACCATCTTCCCTCTGAGGTTTGACAGTCTGTTTGATGCTTTTCTGTCTCTGGATCTGTTTTTGTTCATCAGTTTATGTAGTTCATTATATTCCACAAATGAGTGAGATCATGTGATATTTATCTTTCTCTGACTGGCTTATTTCGCTTAGCATAATGCTCTCCAGTTCCATCCATGATGTTGCAAATGGTAAGAATTTCTTCTTTTTTACTGCAGCATAGTATTCCATTGTGTACCACCATTTTTTAATCCATCTGCTGATGGGCACTTAGACTGTTTCTAAATCTTAGCTATGGTAAATGTGCTGCTATGAACATAGGGATGCATATATCCTTTCTGATTTGTGTTTCTAGTTTCTTGGGATATATTCTTAGAAGTGGGATCACAGGGTCAAATGGGAGCTCCATTTTTAGATTTTTGAGGAAACGCCATACTGTTCTCCACAGTGGCTGCACCCCACCAGCAGTGCACTACAGTGAATACTGTGATTCGGACACAGTGTCTTTCAAAGTGGCTGTACTTTTTTAGGTTCCCATCAACAATGAATGTGATTGCTGTTCTTTATCCTCAACAGAAATTGGTGTGTTTTTTTAAGGTGTTCTAACGGCTATATAGTGGTTATCTGATTGTTTCAATGTGTAATGTATTTTTTTTTTTAAAGAAACCATGATTTCTACTTGAAATAGCATCTACCGAGAAGTCCCTGAATCAGCCTTTGTGAATCTCATTCCAGAAAGTATGGAGACTTTGAAAAAGTGGAGAACCCATATGAATGCTCAGAATAAAGAGTAGGAGTTAGAATTTACTTACATTTTTTTTCTGGTTAGATTAGAGCACAAATATAAGTAAAAAACAAAAAAACAGACAGCAATATAGCAAGAGCAGAGATGGGAATGAGTGGACACTTGCGATAAAATGTTGGTATCTGGGAGGAGTGGCATAACATTGTCTCTCCCTCGGAAGCAGTAAGAGAAACGGGCCGTAGAATAAGACAGCGACAGCCTGCAAAAGCCCAGAAGATGAGCTGTCGAAGTCAAATGCCAGGAGAGGGTTTAATTTCCTTATTATTTCACTAGCCTTAAATTCATGGGCTCTTATCTGTCTCCCCATGTGTTGAATCACTAGGAAGTTCTACTGAATCCACCTCTGAAAAATCACTTGGCGCCCTAATTTATGTCACTTAATCATAATTGGATAATGTTAAAGCAGCCAGCTCTCCTCGCTCTTGCATACGTCCATTTTCCCCATGGAATTAAAACAATCTGTTAAGAACACCGAGTTAAATATCTCAATAGCTCCTCTTCCTCTGAGTGTTGAGTTATTTAATTTGTTAAAAGCCTTGCGCGGGCTCATTCCTTTTCAATAAACCTTTTATACATCAAGATTTCCACTTATTTTTATGCTCTGAGTATCTTGAGATGTGTCAATGTCCCTAATGTTTGCTGTTATAGAGCAGATCTAGGACACTGGAGTATAAATTTTTGACAGCAAGTATTGTAGTTATTAGTGGCCCAGTGCACGAAGTTAGTGCATGGGGGTGAGTGTCCCTCAGCCTGGCCTGCACTCCTCTAATCTGGGACCCCTCGGGGGATGTCCAACTGCCAGGGGATGTCCCTGTGGGATCAGGCCTAAACCGGCAGTTGGACTTCCCTCTCACAATCTGGGACTTATGGCTCCTAACCGCTTACCTGCCTGCCTGCCTCATTGCCCCTAACCATTCTGCCTGCCACCTGCTTGCTCACAACTTCTCCCCCCTTCTGGCCTGATGACCCCCCAACTGCTCTCCTCTGCCAGCCTCATGGCCCTCAACTGCCCTCCCTGATCACAGGTCCTCCACAGCTGGGCCTGGCACGCTTGCCTTGTTGCCAGGGTGACGAAACAAGCGTTTCCCCCACACCCCTGCCCCCCAGCTGCTTTGTGCCTGCTGCCTAGAGGCCCTCTGCCGGCCGGCCGGGGTGGAATGCTTGCGTCATCACCGTGGTGACGAAGCAAGCATTCTGTCAGGCTGCTCACAATGCCTGCTTTCAGCCGCCCCCTGGGACTGGGAGACTCTGGCAGGGCTGAGAGGACTGGGTGCTGCCATCTTGTAGTGGAGTGATGGTCAATTTGCATATTCCCTCTTTATTAGGTAGGATTAGCTAGTTGCTCAAATATAGGATTTAAATATTATTAGTTGAAAAGATACATATTTGCTAAAATAGTGTTCATTATTATGCAAGTAATAGTTAAATTATCTAAGTAGGTAATAGTAGAAAATTGTTAAATAAATTAGGCTAGAATCATGTACCTAGTGGACGGTTCTGTATTATTAAAATCATGTTTGGGTTGAATCCAACCTGGTAAAGTATTTATACTGTAGCAAACAATCAATAAAGCTATAATTATAGTATGGTTCTAATAATGAGACACATATACAGATAAGTTTGGGAAAAGAGTGTATCAAAACATTAATATCTAACGAATGTCAGGATTATTTTTTTTATGCTTTTTCTGTACTTTCCAAATATCCTATAATTAGCCATGAAATTGCTTCCCCTCCCCCCAAAAATCATTAGAATACCTTGGTTAGTGACTTGCTATTATAGTGTTACTTTTAACTTTGACAATAGAAAGGTGCTGGTTTTCTACTTGCACAAAAAAACAAAAATAAAGCAAAAAGGAATTGCTGTCTATGGAGATTGTGCAGTTATTTACCTGGGATGTACCAGCCGTTCTCATTTCAAATGCTGTGAGATACAATGTCCCCCCAGAAGTATTGCAACAATGGAAACTGTAATTAGAGAATTATCATGTATAAGAAGAACCCAGCATTGACTTCCAGCATCTCTGTGCCCACTCAAATTAGGTCATTTACAACCGAACAAAAGCCCAGGTTTTGTTAATAAACACAGAGCCAAAACCAGATGTGAGAGTTAAAAGAGATTTCCAAAGAAGCCTTCTCCTCACTGCAGTGTTTCACACTTAGAAAATGCAGCGGGCACTGTTACTCGCCCTAGTTGGTAAGAGTTTGCTCTTTTTTCCATTTGCTGTGTATTGGCTCAGAAAATAAAACCACTGTGCAAACATATACAGAAGCTCCATGCCTAACTGGTACCTCTCAGCTACCAAGACATTTTGCCAATGTGCTCTATACTTAACCTGAGGAACAACTGCAACAAAATAACGTATTCATTTTATAGGGTAACATTTTAAAAGATCATTATGGACGAACATGCCAGAGATTGTCCAAGCCATGTTTACTCTTATAGGAATGAATTTCTTAAATACCTTTTTCGTATTTTTTTCTTTTTTAGCACTGCAAGTCACAGTATGAGAAGGAAATTCCAAAATGTATTTTTATGATTTATAAATACTGTAAAGTGTCTTTAAAATAATACTTTAAATAAGAATGATTAGCTGAAGATACTTTGACCAAAGGCTATTTATTATTCTGCAGAAAGTAACTGTCTCTGCCTCATTATCTCAATCGATTCCATTTTTATCAATTGTTATTTCACATATGCAGAGGAGTCGAGTGAAAATATTGTTACACAAGCTTCTTTAGTGAACTGAAGGGGATGTCGTTTTCTCCACTGTCAGCTGGGTACCCAGCAGAGTGTCTGGCACACAGTAGGACCACAACGAATATCTGACACATGTATGAATAAATTAAGGAATATATGCTGGTCATTTCTCCTTATTCATTCTGCTATTTAGATCACCAGACTCAATAGTATTCTTCATATGTATTATATGGTTCTATGATGACAGTACTGAGTATATCACTTGTACATTGAATTTCAAAGTATATGTCTCTAGGTGTTTTACATCACTAAGCATTTTGTATGTTTTTTTTGTTTCATTTTTTTAATATCTTTTTTATTGCTTTCAGAGAGGGAGGGAGGGAGGAAGGGAGGGAGGGAGGGAGGGAGGGAGGGAGAGAGAGAGAGAGAGAGAGAGAGAGAGAGAGAGAGAGAGAGAGAAACATCAATGATGAGAGAGAATCACAGATTGGCTTCCTCCCTCATACTCCTGACTGGAGATCGAGCCCACAACAAGGGATGTGCCCCTGACTGGAATTGGATATGGGACCCTCCAGTCCACAGGCTGAGTTATTCTCTAAAATTCTATCCTTTAAAATAAGTTACTTATCCAGATTCTTCTGGGTAAAAATCATTTTTTATTCTAACCTAGTCATTTGCTCTTTGATACATACAAAATTATGTTGTTCATATTTGCCATTGTGTACATATTTACTGGTAAGATGTATTTTTCACAAAAATATTGAATTGCAAACATAATTTTCTATTTACTATAACACATTAGAATAATATATTTCATAATTCATATTACCTAGAAATTCTGTCTTTAAATGGTTTTACATTAGTATTCAAATTTAAAAATAAATGCTAGTACTACATTGAAGATTTATTAAGAAGTAAATTGAGGTTTATAGAGGTTAACTTAAAGAATGCCCAGAAAGGAAAAATGTCAAAAAAGCAAGATTTTATATCAGGTATTAGATTTCCGAAACAGCGTTCTTATCTACGAATGAAAGTGCCAATTACCTGCCCTATATTCTGCAGATGAAAACAATGATCATTTATACCATAAGAGGCACATTTTGTAACCATGATTTATACTGTATTTTATATGCCAAATAGAATGTATCTAGTATGTTTCAATGCAAAACCTTTTTTTATGTCAGCTTTCTACTGAATACTTGTTCTGTATTTGTAGAAAACGTCATTAAAGCATGTGCTGTTACTTTACACACACACATGCACACACAGGCATGCACACATCCGTTAGAACAGGAAGATTCTAACGTGCAAGAACATGGTTTCCAGTGAAAAAAGCTAGTATTTCAAATGCTTAAAGAAATAAGTTAACATCTCGGTTTGAAAAAAAACATAAGCTATTAAAACACATTCTCTTTTCACTTTGGTATATTTAAACTACTTCCAAAGTTTCTAATAAAATTTACTGATAAACATACAGGAAAAATATTGCATATTGCATATTACATAGTTACTGAAGGAGGAGAAAGGCAACTTATGACATCATCTATATATATAAAAGGCTAAGGAAACATCTAACTATCAGTACTACTGTCCTACCATCCAGTAGGTATGATGCACACTGACCACCAGGGGGCAGATGCTCAACCCAGGATCTGCTGAGCTGCAGTGACTTGGCAGCAGCAGTGCTCAGGTGATGCACCCAGAACCAGAGAGGAAGAAGCCCGATGCCTCGTGGGGCCGCGTGATTCCACCTTCAGGCGTGGGTTATGTTATTGCTGGAGCACGTCAGCTCCGAATCTGGTTTAGTGCTGAGCTGCAGTGACTTGACAGCAGGCGGTTCTTGGGTGAAGCATCCTGGGACCAGAGAGGAGGGAGCCCAGTTCCTCGTGGGGCTGCACGATTCCACCTTTGGCCGTGGGTTATGTTATTGCTGGGCACTGTCAACCCTGAATCCGGTTTACTGCACTCTTGCATTTGCGTTTCACACCCTCTATGACAGAAACTTTGCAGAGTGCCCTCTTGCACTCCGGGATCCTTTGGGGGATGTCGGGCTGTTAGTTTTGGCCCAATCCCCCCCAGGCCAGACTGAGGGACCCCACCTGCCGGAGGAACCCCGGTCACTCTGCAGATGCCCTTCGAGCTGCAGTGCTGCCCCATGTGTGGCTGGCAGCCTCGGGACTGCAGGGTCTTGGCTCCAGAGCATGTCCAGGCCTTCTCACCTAGTCCTGCCCTGCCGGCCACCTGCTAACTAATTTCCTTTCAATGTGCATGAATCTGTGCACCAGGCCACTAGTCTTTTTATAAGTCTGACAACTATACTGTAAAATTAGACTATTGTAATATATAGATCTAGGAAAAGCACATCTAAATCTAAAAATCAGACTCACATTTTTATGGTATAACAAATATTTATTACCAAGTACATTTTAAAATAGTCTTATTATTTTTATAATTGCATAAAAATTTTACATATAGTCCTCCTTTTCTCCATCCCTTTCTCCTTCCCTACCTTCCTCTTTCTGTCTCTAAAAGCAATCAATACATTTTAAAATATTTAAAAATGAAATTCACATTCAGAAATATAATTCTATGCATTTATATAATGCATTAAATAATGTGCAGACATAAATTTAGAGATGAGTTTCTTTAAAAAAAAAAAATATATATATATATATATATATATATATATTTTTTTTTTTTTTACAGAGAGGAAGAAAGAGGGATAGAGAGTTAGAAACATCATGAGAGAGAAACCTTGATCAGCTGCCTCCTGCAAACCTCCCACTGGGGATGTGCCCACAACCAAGGTACATGCCCTTGACCAGCATCGAACCTGGGACCTTTCAGTCTGCAGGCTGATGCTCTATCCACTGAGCCAAACCAGTTAGGGCTGGAGATGAGTTTCTTGAGAAGAACATATTCCCTACTGAGTTCAGTTTCGGGTAGGATGTTTGCAAGTGATTATTACATAAAATATTTACGCATTTTTATCTTTGGTCATAAATTTTTCCTGTGACAACCATGCCATGGACCCCTAAATCTTGAGCTA
>PVJC01027140.1:8115-23365 GCA_004026665.1 Murina feae | reverse complement strand
CTCCATTTCTGTCATTTGTGATCTGTTTCTTTGTCTCCGCATTTTGGCTCCTTCCCTTTCTGAGTTAGGCGATCAGAGAGGAATTAACCTCTAAGCCACTTGGTTATGAGAGTTAGCTGTGTCTACAGTGGGAGAACTTCTGTGCTGGAGACACCCTTATGGGGCAAGAGTTGTTTCAGTGGGGCTTCTGTGCTCACTGCATCTGCCCTGAGTGTGTTCCTTGTGGATCTGAGTTTTATTTAGGATGGTCCCACTCTGGCCACTGGGTGGGGGCTGGCTCCTGTATCTTTAAGGAGGTGTAGAGTTAGCCTTTGCCTTAGGCTACTCAGCCTTTTATATGCAAAAGCCTCTGACGCAGCTTGGGAGGGGCGGGGCCTCGGGGAGTTTGCAGGGCAGGGTGGAGAAAGTAGCTATGGCCGCTTCTCAGCCCTGCGCTAAGAAACACTGGGTCTCTGTGTCCCACGGTAATTGCTGCAAGCAACGCTGAGAGAAACCAGCTTTGGATTTCCTCCCGGTGCCAGTCAGTTCCCCTTCTCCGGGTGTGCGTGCGTCTGGGTTCTCAGAAACTCGCCTGGAACTGGAGTTCAGAGCTGCCGGGAGCTTGTGGTACCCTCCGGTTTGAAAAAGAACCGCGTCCTCCGGCGCCAGCCCTCTCCCCGAGCCCCGTGCGCGCGCCTCCGTACCTCTGTACTTTGCTTCCGCCACTCCTCTGAGTCTCAGACTCTTTTCTACTTGTAGAATTTTCACTCAGCCAGCCTTCCTGTGGGTGCGAGTGGTGTCCGTGTGTTCTTTTCGTGGATATTCTAAAATAGTTGTTCACGGCTGCATTTACGGTGTTTACCTTATGCCGCCATCTTGGATTCTCCGGGACTATGTGTTTTTACAGAAAAGCCAAACTAAAATGGGACACTGCCCATTTCTCCCGGGTACCAGGAGAGGGGCTGTGAATGCGAACACCCAGGCGCCAGAAGCAGGCACGCCGAGTAAGACTGAATGTGGGGCGGGGCCCTTTGGTAAGGAGCCGACGCCCGGCTCCAGGCGACACCTGCCATATTGGCCTGTGCTTCTAGTACTGCCATTTTATTTTTCCAGGTAAAGCTCAGATACGAAATTTTTGTGAAACTCCCTTAGTTTTATTTGTTCCTAATATACTCCAGTTTTAAGAAGCATGATCAACAGAAGCCAGGGGCTGGTCTAGTACAGTCCAAGCTGCTTCCCCCCAGGGACAGGGGGAGCGAGAAGGGAGTCAAGGGCACTCAAAGGAACCCCCGAGTACCCATGGATGGCGGGCCTGCATGGAAAGCAGCAATGGGCCATTTTCTGACTTTGATGGACTCTGTCATTGCCCAGCGCTGCTCCCGGGGACAGAAAAGTAATGAGCTGCTTGCAAGGTGACCCAGGGATTCTGCTCACCCGGCCAAGGCTGCGCGTTCCCTTTCCCTGCTCGCCCTTCCTATCAGCACCTTGGCCTGCTCTGCACTAGAGGGATGAGAAGGAAAAGAAACAGGGCAGAGCCCTAGCCGGTTTGGCTCAGTGGATAGAGCGTCAGCCTGCTGACTCAGGGGTTCCAGGTTTGATTCTGGTCAAGGGCATGTGCCTTGGTTGCGGGCACATCCCCAGTAGGGGGTGTGCAGGAGGCAGCTGATCAATGTTTCTCTCTCATCGATGTTTCTAACTCTCTATCCCTCTCCTTTCCTCTCTGTAAAAAGAATCAATAAAATATATTTAAAAAATGGCAGAGATGGTACAAGCTACAAGCACCCGGTTTAACAAGCTGCAGGAGGGATCCTCAATGACTGGTGGGTAATAGGGTGCCAAGGGCTACGCTGCGGTCTTCCTTCCTCGGGGCAAAAGGAGATACGGCGCCTGAAGGAGCTGGGAGGCCAGGAGGAAGGGACACTAACAGACTAGGTCTTGAGCTACAGCGGAGCAGGACTGAACTCCTGCACTGCAAACACTCGACGCCCAAGGGAAGCTGAGCAGAACCCCCTCCCAGCAGTGCGAAGGCAGCAGGACACGGGCTCTAGACCTGACCACGCTGTGGGATGCCACACTGCTCTGGGCTCAGGGCTACAGAGGTGGGTGCAACAGGCACACGCCCTCTTCACACTCACAACCATGGGGCAGAGACAGACACAGGTCAGGCAGGTGCACACAGGACACGCCAGCAGGTGGTGAGTGCTGGGGAAAGAAACAAAGCAGGACGAGGGCGAGAGAAGCCAGGAGGGAAGGATGCTGAGGGGAAGGCGACACTCGGTCAGGAAGGTGACATCTGAGCAGAGACCTCGAGGCAGTAAGCCTGAGAATACCCATCTGGAGAGGCTGTTCCAGGCCCCGGGGACAGAAGGTGCCATGGCCCTGAGGTGGGCAGAGGTGGGCTCAGTGAAGAGTGGTAGGGGAGCTGGAGCGAGGGATGAGGGAAGCGCGGTGGGCAGTGAAGGTGGAGAGGTCATGTGCTCAGTTCTCGTGCGGCCATTTAAGCCCACAGGCCTGACTCTGCTTCAGGAGGCCACGCCCACCTTGCTTACGGGCACCTGGCATTACGGTTTTTGTCAAATGAACGATGGAAAATGATTTCAACCCCAAACCTTGCCAATCTCCATATTTGTGCATATCACTAAGGCATATTGTTTCCTCCATCACCTGACCCTTCAGATCCTACGGAGCAGTGATTTTCAACGGGCGTGCCACGGCACACTGGTGGGTCACAAGATTTCTTAAAACATGCCATCCTGACTATGAGTCAGGGGCACTGACCTATTTCCCCTCAGGCTGCCAAATAAAAAATGACAAGAGCCGTCCAGTGTGAATGAATCAAAATTATACTTACTTTGGTCATAGTTTCGGTGTGCCGCAGAACTTCAGTGATTAGTTTGTGTGTGCCATCAGGTGAAAAAGGTGGGAGATCCTGCTGTGGATGATTCTATAAGTAAGGGACTGAGAGCCTGTACACAGCTAAACGAATGTGCAGCACTGACTTTGGGGGGTGAGGGGAGGGGCAGGAGAGCTCGGGCAGCATCTAAAATTCATGAGCTCCTTCTCCATTTCCGGCACTTTAAATCAGTTACAGAGATCTGCGTGGTGTCCTCGGCCTTTGTACCGTCACCAGGTGCCCCAGTGGCCTGGGGCTGGGTGAACAGCTGCCCGAGGTCACCACCTGTCCTTGGCCCTGCAAGCCCACGCCGCCTCTTCTGGGAAAGGACACCGTGGAAGGCGGACTCTCCCAGTGGACCCAGCTTTGTCCACACAAGCCCTTCTGCTCCGGCGTCTTTCGTTTGGGAGGGGAGCTCCTTGGGCGCTGCCTGTGCCCTTGGAGTCATATTATGCTAAGAAGATGCTTTTCAAAATTAAATCACCCTTTCTCCAAGCGAAGGTCAACTCCGCAGCTCTGCTGCCAGAGCTCTCCCCACCCCTCGGCTTCCAGAGCCGTCTGTCCATGGGGCTGTGTCCGCCTGAACCACTTTCCTGCTGACCGCCTTGTGTGGGGGAGGGGGGGGGGTCTTGATGGGTCTGATCACTGCTATGTCCCCAGTGACAACACCTCAACTCTTTGTGAAGCTGTCCCTGCTCACTCGGGTGAGCCATTTCTGCAGCAGCTTGAGCACACGGAGGGGAGGGGGGGATTTATTCTCATCCTGGATCTAGAGAGTGTGCATTTATTCACACAATAAATTTGTGCCACCAGCAAAAGCCAAATTGCACATTTTAATTTATCCCAAACCGCTATTTTCTGGTTGAAAACCATCCCCCTGCTGTTCATGTCACTTTCCCTTCGCTTCACCGGGACTTGGCCTCGTCTCTCTTGCACAGAAACAAAGAGCGTGTCATTCAGGAGATTTACCATGAAGACAACACATGTCACCAAGACAAGGGGACGCAGGGCTGTTGGTCGGCTGACCGGCCAGGTGACTTGTTCCCAGCCACCAGCTGTGACTCGAAAAGCTCAAATTCAGAGTCTCGGCCAAATCACCTGGGAATCCACGGAGACAGCAAATAAGAACCCCGTGAAAGAGTCTAGCATAGAGATCATAAGCCACAAGTCCACAGAACCAGCCAGTAGATGTGTGTTTTGTGGCTTTCTATGTGTGTGGTTTTTTAATTGGAAATAGATGCCAAGAATTTTTTAAAAAAGAAAAAAATGGGATTCCTGGCATCTCTTGAAAAACCATTTGATCTGGCAACCCTGACTGGCATTCCCATGTGACAGTCATACGCTGGCGCTGGGTAGCAGTGCCCCTTGAGACAGTGGGCCCCCAATCCCTGTTGCCACACACCTGTTGGCCTGGAGACTACTAGTACATGCAACTGCGTGTGGCAAAAGGTCCAGGGAAACAGCTGAGCAGAGCGCCTGAGTGCGAGTGGCAGGAGGAGCCCTGTTTTGCCTTGAGATGCCCACATTCTTGTCTCAAATCCAACTGGGGGGCGGAAGCAGGTCACACCCTGGGACAGTGGCCCGCCAGGTCCTGCCTACTGAGTGCTGGGGACTCCAAAGCCTCCATGCATTTCGACATGGCTCCACCTTCTCAGAAAATGTGCTTCCCCTGGTGAAAGAGACTGACAAATGGCCACCGGTTCCTGCCCTCTGGATGCAGGCTGCTCTGCACAGTGATGGTGCAGCCTCCCCCGCCAGGAGATGTGGTCAGGTTCGCTAGCTGGGCTTGGCCTGATGCCTGCCTTTGGCCAACAGGCCGCTGGCAAATATAACCAAGCAGGATCTTTAAAAAGCACAGATACACTGGCCGTTCCTCTCTTGCTGCCCCAAGACCACCACATCTGGGATGGAGAGACTACATGGAGCAGAGACAAGTCTCCCAGCTGAGGTCCTGGGCCGGCTGGGCTGCCAGACAGAGGGGGAGGCCAGCTGAGACCAGCCAGCCCAGCCACCCACCAGCTCACTGCGGAGCCGTCAGACCACCTGCAGACCCTGAGCGATGCCAGGGCTGTTGTTTTAAACCACTACACTTTGGGACAGATGAGTAGGCAGCAATAAATAGCTGATACACACAGCTTGCAAAGGCCTATGCTCTCATCTTTAAAGCTTCTTTGGCGACCTCTCCATGGGCAGGTACTGCCTGTGATTAAGAGCTGTGATTCTGAACACCCTTCTTCTGTCTCTTCCTCAGCCCAGAAATGCACACGATTTTCAAGGAAGGAAATCAAGGCTCCCCCTGCCACCCAGCTAAATTACTTTTTTTATTTATTATTGATTTCAGAGAGGAAGGGAGAGGGAGAATAGAAACATCAATGATGAGGGAGAATTATTGATTAGCTGCCTCCTGCATGCCCCCTATTGGGGATCGAGCCCGCAACCCAGGCACATGTCCTGACCTGGAATCAAACCTGGGACCCTTCAGTCCGCAGGCTGATGCTCTATCCACTGAACCAAACCAACAAGAGCCCGACTACTCTTTCCTCCTGGATATTCCAGTCCTCTGCTTCATGCCCTGCCTCAGAAGAATTTGTACCAAAATGTCATGTGCGTTTAATTTTTATGTGAAACCTGAGGCCTCGTGCACAGATCTGTGCACTGGTGGGGTCCCTGGGTGTGGCCTGCAGAGATTGGACTGAGGCAGGCCGCAGGGAGGAACCCGAGCCTGGACCTGGCGCCGCGCTGCTCCCACTCATCCCAGCCCCACTGCGCCTGCCATGGGCTCATGCCCAGTCAATCCTGATCAGGAGAGGCTCTCAGCAGCCAGCCATGAGCCTGGTGTCTGGTGCCCATCGGTCAGCTGAGCAGCACTCTCACTGTGGGAGAGCACTGACCACCAGGGGCAGCTCCTGCATTGAGCATCTGCCCCCTGGTGGTCAGTGTTCATCACAGCGACCAGTCAAATGGTCGCTTAGGCTTTTATACATATACACTAGAGACCTGGTGCACAAATTGGTGCACAGGTGGGGTCCCTCGGCCTGGCCAGATATCAGGGCCTATTGGGGCTATCTCACCCAGTCCCAATCGGGGATAGTCGGAGCCAGCCACCCAGGGGGAGGTACCACGGGAGGTTGGCTGTGGGAGTGCACTGAGCGTCTGTCCCCTGGTGGTCAGTGTGCGTCATAGTTACCAGTCGAGTGGTCGTTCAGTCTACCATCATAACGGTCGCTTAGGTTTTTATATATATAGATAAAACAGCAGTTGCTTTTGTCTTTCCAGCAAAAGTGACTTTACAGCATCCAGGTTCCCCCCTCCCTGACACCTCTCTCCCTCCCTCTCCCTCTCTCTCTCTCTCTCTCTCTCTCTCTCTCTCTCTCTCTCTTTCCTCAGTCTCTGTGGTCTGGATAGATCTGACCTCATCCTGGCTCAGCCTGGCCAATGAGAGAAATTCCTCTCTCTGACCACGGAGACTGGAGACGGCTCAGAGGAGAGCTGGGGCTTGGGCTCTGCTGGGACTATTAGGGAAAGGAGCAGCCTCTTTCCTGGGGGTTGCTAAGCCAGTGACAGGAGCCTGAAGCCCCTGGGGGCCATCTCCAGGCTACGCCTGAGACTAGAGATGTGGTTCTCCAAGTGTGGTCCCTGTAACATCCGTATCCCTGAGAGGCTGTTAGGGATTAAAGTACTTAGGCACTGAATTAACCATCCGTGCTGTAATTGACTTTGCAAAAAACTTCTACTGCACAATTTAAGTTTGAGACCCACTGGGTAGAGGAAAATAGAGCTAAGTGATAAAGAAGCAGCTTCCTGGTGAGAATCATCTCAGCACCTGGATCCCACCATGCCTGAGGTCAGATCTAGAGTCCTGGACTTTCTGGGTCTGTGAGCAATATATTTTCCTTTGTTGCCTCAGCCAGTTGGGATTTCTGTCACTTGCTATTAATAATGAGCACTGACAAATATGAGACTCTGGACTTGGCAGAATGCTCTTTCTGCTGCAGGTTTGCCTGGGAGAAGTGCTAACTGCAGGCCTGTCAGGGTCTTCGAATTCCCTCGCACTGAGGGGAGTTACTTTATTTCTAGGGTTGGTACCTTGTCTGGTTCAAACATATCACTTCTCCAGAGCAGTCTGACAACTTGGACAGAAAACTTTCCACATTAAAGGCTGATGTTCTTTCTCCCTCAAGAACCTAACAGGTCTCTAGAAGTTTCTTGGGAAGCTTATGGACAGACACCAGAGTAATGCAGCACATGAGGCCTTTTCATTAGAAGCGGGGACAATTACAGTGATAAAGGAATTAAAGCTCTTGTGGAATTGCATCGTATGCACATTTAATTGACACAACTCAAATTTATCACCTCGGCCAAAGAAAAGGGGGCAAAGAGAGAAATGCCTCTTTAAAGAGTGTAGGCGATTGGTTACATTTCCGGTAATGGCAGGTGAACTAACCCAGACCAACTCTTGCCTGGAGCACAACAGAAGAGTGGGACCAAATATTCTAACTGTCTGCTTGAAGGCATGGAAAGCAAACGGGGCTGTAACCAATTATAAGGACAACGCGGTTCTCAACCTGTGGGTCGCGACCCCTTTGGGGGTCGAACGACCCTTTCACAGGGGTCACCTAAATGCATCCTGCATATCAGATATTTACATTACAATTCATAACAGTAGCAACACTACAGTTATGAAGTAGCAAGGAAAATAATTTTATGGTTGGGCCACAACATGAGGAACTGGATTAAAGGGCCGCGGCATGAGGAAGGTTGAGAACCACTGCTGGAGACAGAAACGCAGAGAGGTGACCCAGCACCTGGAAGGTGTCTCCCTTTAAGGTACTGCTGGTTCTGAAAAGAGCTGCTGCAAAGCTGAGAAGCTGAGAAGCTGAGAAGCCCAGGCGACAAAGTCAGGGCTACATCTGAGAGTCAGGGTGGCCTGGAAAGAGCCAGGCATGGAGGGCACAGAACGGTGACTATTGTGTGCAAATCCAAAATACAACTGACTGTGTAAAATAGCATGATGATGATGGCATCATCTAGTGAGGTTCACAATGTAGAGAGAATTAAAATGCATGACAACAACAGCATTTCAGTTGAAAGGAGGGTAAATGGAGTTTCAGAGCTGGAAGGTCCTTCCCTTGAATGAGAAGTGGTAAACTTGCTAACTTAAAGTAGGCTCTAATAGGTCAAGAATGCATGTTGCAATATCTGGTAATGACTAAAAGAATAACAAAAGAATGTGTAACTAACAAGCTAATTGAGTGGAAAAATAGGAATAATATAAAATAATCAGTTCAAAAGAGGGCAAGAAAGGAAAGAAAAAGAAACATAAAGCAGGCAGAACAAATAAAAAGGAAACAATAGGATAGCAGATTTAAACTCAAATATATCAGCAATTACATTAAATATAAATGGACTAAATGTGCCCATTAAAATGCATAGATTGCTAGAGGATAAAAATTTAAAAAGCATTAAATGCTGCTTAGAAGAGAAAGTTTGAAAGTGAAAAAATGAAAGATACACAATGTAAACACTAACCAAAAGAAAGCCGGTAGACCTTTAGGGCAAAGAAGTCTTACTAGAGTGAAAAAGAGACAACACATAGTGATAAAAGGTTACATTCACCAGGAAGAGGTAAAAAGGATGGTTTTTGTATGTACCAAAAAGACAACCCCTACTGATAGAAGGTAAAGCATGTAGGCAGTCCAGACTTGGCCTGGAAAAGGATGAGCTGGTTTGATTCCTCTCAGGAAGTCTCGAGTTCCTTATGCCTCTGGAGATGTCAACATCCCAGTGCCCTTAGCATACTGCCAGTGTTAAAAACACCCATTTTCCCTGCAACCCGGACCCTGACCAAAGCTGACTGCTTCACCTGGGGCTCGGCCGGGAAGCTGTGATGGTTTCCACCCTGGAGGAGAGACTCTCTCAGGCTTGCTGAGAGGTGATGTGTCTCCGGAGCCCTGTGTGCCGCGCGTGATCATCAGCTGGGTTTCGGCCACCTGCTCTTTCTGTGACCTTTAGAAACTAATCCTCACTTTACACGTGGCACCGCTGTAATCCCTTTTCAGTGTGAGGGTGGTGGCAATGCCGTGGTTTTCAACTTTCTTCAAATTTGGCTTATGTTGGAGCCAAGTATACTTAACAGATAAAGGCTGAGCCCCAAGCCCCTTCAAAATGAAGACTCCACTTCCTCAAACAGTGTCATCTTTAAGAGAACAGATGGACAAACGGCTCCAAGAACCAAGGACCCGGGGCAATGTGGTTTATATGAGATGGACCAGGCAACATGCACTTTTATGTGAACGCATGCTCCTTTGCCAGGCTGGCCAGGAAGGTCGGAGTTATAACCAGGACCCCCTCAGGCATCAGTGAGCTCATCTTACTTTCTTTCTCATGTTTTTTCTTTACCGTCATCACCTCGTGTACTGGTTAAAGTCTTGCACTACATACCATCTGGAGGAAGGCAGATTATAAATTAGTTAATTAAGTTCTGCTTCTCAAAATGCTGAATATGAACATGTGTTAAGGGTTGTTGTGTCTCCACCAAAACATGTTGAAATCCTAACTCCTAGTACCTGTGACCTTATTTGGAAATACTGTGCTTGCAACTGATCGAGTTACGATAAGGTCATGGGGTGGGCTTTAATCCAAGGTAACTGTCTCCCTATAAATGGGGGAAACGTGGACACAGAGACAGATGCGCACGTGGGACAGTGCCACGTGAAGGTTGAAGTTATGCTGCCACAGGTCACCAGGACAGGGGCCATCAACAGATTCTTCCTGGTACCTCAGACGGAACATGGCCCTGATGACACCTTGACCTTGGACTTCTAGCCTCCAGAACTGGAGATATAAGGTCCTGTTGTTTCGACCAGTCACATTGGGGGCCTCTGTGACAGCAGCCCTAAGAACTGACAGAGTATTCCAAATGCTTTGAGTTGATGCAGGGCTTAACTTTTAAAACATTAAGTTACATGTTTATATTAATGAGCATTAGGAAAAGCACGACAAATGCCTCAAGCCTGTGTTTAGGTGTGATTGCGGGGACGAGGCTGCTGTGGGTAGGCAGCAGGCACTTGACATGTTAGGGGCTCAGGAAGGGCTCAGCAGTGGAGAGCACGCTGCAGCCAGGTTCTGAACACTGACTTCTCCACTTACTGGCTGTCCCTGAGCCTGGGTCTCTCTGTACGTCGTGTTGACAACAGTGGTTCCTACCGCCCAGGTTGTTTGGGTAACTCAATGCCAGACTGCCTTTGCCTGTACGGAGCACGGCCTGGGAGCCAGTCTGGAGCTTTGCGAATGCTGGTTCTTCATTTTATTACTCAGACAGGCCCACTTCGGCGGTAGCGGCATGCCATAAAGGATGGAAGTCCCAGAAAGCACAGCAGGAGGGCTGGCCACTACCAGGCTGCTCCCACATACCTTGGTTCCATTTCTAACAACTTGTTTGGGAGGAACTTTCTGAAAAGCCATTTTTAGTTTTCAGAGTGAACACCAGCAGTACAGACTGGTGTCTGGTCAAGTACAGCAGCGGCCGGTGACATCGGCCCAGGTGCAGCAGAAACCACGTCACAGGGGACTGCCACCCACTCTCTCCACTGTGAGAGCGGAGCTGGCCTGCATACAGCTTGCCCATGGCCCCTTCTCGCTCTCCTTCCCAGCTCCCCAGCTCCCAAAGGGCTAGTCCTTGAAATAATTCAGCTCAAGTCTTTCCTCCTCAGAGATGCCTAGCCATCACCCTGTTGCTGTCTTGGTAGTAGCATCACTACCCCACCTTCGTGATTGTTATCTATCCCTGCCCACTGACACATAAATGCCATGAGAGTAGGGTCAGTGTATTGCTCACTGGATCACCAGAGCCTGGACCAGGGCTGGCACATAGTAGGTGCTCAATACCCAGGTTCCTGGTGAGGTCTGAGAAGACGACCTGTTGCTAACCCCACCCAGGAGTGGACTGAGCTGAGCTGGAGCACACCCTAACTACAGCCCCAGGCCTGGGCCCTGAGGCCCAGCCTCACTTGCTGGCCCTGTCCATGCACCAGAGCACATCCCCGGGACGCATGCTGCCAGCCCTGAACTGCGACCTCAACTCCCCAAACCCGGGCTCCGTGTACTGAACCGAAAACCTGCAGCTTTAACTGCGCTTGAGTCACGGTTAAGCTTGCCAGGAGCTACACACCCAGATGCCTCCAAAGCCACTGATGGCCCCCAGGCAGGCAGCCTGACAGAGCTAGTCAGAGCCTGGAGCTTGAAGCCTGGGTGTGAATCCTGGCTTCGCTGTCCTGTTACTCTAGGCAAGTAACTCCCATGTCCTCAGCTCTGGTCTCATCTGTGAAATGGGAGAACAGGTGAGAGTTTGCTGCCTGTCACCCACTCCCTCTGCCTCTGCAACAGCGCCAGGGTCTCCTTCCCCCAGCCTCCCAGACCTGAGCCAGGCAGCCAGAGCAGCTCCGAGACTTTGCTGACAGTTGTGAGAACAGTACCAGCCAGCCCTGCCGAGCCCTTGCCCGGAGCCAGGTGCTCCTGGAAGCAGTTTCTCCCCAGCCCTTCAATCCTATAGCAACTCTAGCAGGAAGGTGTTATCCTTATCCCTGTGTGTGTGTGGGGGGGGGGGGGGGGGGAAGAGGCCCGGAGAGGCTACGGCGTCTGCCCAAGGTCGCAGAGCTAGACGGTGGAGGGCAGGGTTTGCACCAAGTGGTCAGGCTGCAGCGTCGGCCATGCTAGTTTCCGCCAGGGTTGCTGGGCTGGAAGCCCAGAGCTGCCGGTGGCATCGCACCACCCCTGTGAGCTTGTCAGAGAATGAAGGGCACGGAGGAGAGTGCAGAGTCGAGAGCTGGAGAGAGGCAGGTGCCGGCACTTTAACCACCTGGATCTGGCTGAGCCTAAGCATCTCTCACATATGGACATTTCCGTTACATGGGTTGATATAGACCCGGGACGGGGAACCTTTTTTCCTGCCAAGGGCATATTTATAACATCACTCGTGGGCCATACAAAATTATCAACTTAATAATTAGCGTGCTCTATTGGGTCAAACATTTAATTAACTCACCCCTAATGCCTTGGCCGGGCCAGACTAAATGGATGCTCCCCACCCCTGCTACAGAATCTGCCTTACAGCCGCATTCTTTTTTATCATCTGCCATCTAAAATGTCTTGTTCAGTCTTTCCTCCCAGGTGGGTTTTGGGTTGTGATCGCACGAATCAGAGAATGCCTGGGTGCCGGCAATCAGAGCCAGAGTGCTGGAGTCCACACCCGGAACAGCTACAACCCCGGGGAAAGGAGAGTGTGTAGGCCCAGCTGCCTCGCCCCCGGGGCGGAGCAGCGGCCAATGCGGGGCTTGTGCTCAGCCCTGCCCCGGCTCCCCAGCCAGGTGGCACTCGGCCGCCCAGTGGACTTGCTTGGGGATGAAGCCAGTTGTGGCTCCTTCCCTTTCCGTCCCCTACCAGGAGCCGTCTCCCGAAGAAATTACTTGCTCTTGAATCCCCAACTCGGAGTCTGTTTCTGGGGGAATCCAAACCAAGACAATATTTACACAGCATGGAACAGATGCTCACTAAGCCAGTGGGAGCTCTGCTATTCCTCCACTCCTTCCATCTGCCCTGAGCTGCTGGGAAAAACTCCAAGCTCAGGCCCCAGGCTCAGGTGCACAGCCCACCTCCGGACCATGACTGTGGGGGAGGGGCTGGTTCCCACCAGTGGATCCATGGGTCTGTCCCTGCAGGAAACAGTCCCTCCAGCTCCCCAGGAAACATGAATGAAATGCCACAGCCACAGAGATAAAGGGCCCCTGACTCAGCCTATCTAACAGGGCTGCCTGGCTGGGGCTGGATTTTGCCCAGGGCACCCCAGGGCCCCAAATTCCTGACCAGGATGCCTTAAGCTCTTTGTGATCCCTTGGTCATAGAAACCAGAAGCAAGTATCCCTTCCCCACCACCCAGAGCCACTGCAGTCTCTGGACTGGAGCCCGGGTACCAGGCTGGGATGATTTCTCGGCAGCCTCAATGTGTGCAGTCTGCTGGTTAGGGACACAGCACTGAAGTTACTCCACCACCGATGGAGGCTTCCACCTGCCCCTTCCCAGCTGCATGAATCACCTGCCCTGTGCCTCAATTTCATGTCTGTGAAATGGGGACAATCACAGGACCTACCATGAAAGCTAGTTACAGGATTGTAATTTACTTACGATTTGCCTACATACATTACAAATATAATTCACTTGCATATGATATAACGAAGCACGGGACCTCTGAACTACAACACCGGTCCTCCCTGAACCTCCAGCCCACCGATCCGCCCTGCAGATGCGGCTGATCAGCCGTCATAACTGCATGAGGCAATTCCTTATTCTCCCCCGCCCTGCAGAGGTTCCGTTTCTCTGGAGACCTTGACTAATAATACATCTGCAAAAGGTCAGCTCTGACCCTGGCAGAGAGGGTAACGAAGCCAGGCCTCCTCCTCCATCACAGCACCCTACTGAGAGTAACCCAGGCCCAGGCCCCGCCCTGCTCAGGGGCCCCCCAGAATTCTTACTTGAACATGGCCTCTCCTGGTCCGGGAACACAGTGGGGGGCTGGGGAGTCAGGTTTGGCTCTCGTTTGCTGGGAACGAGGACCTCAGCATTGTCCTTTCGCTTAGCAGACAAATTCCTCTCCTTTTTATTACCTGTAGGAAAACAATTGTTTAGATGTCAAACACGGAGTGCAAGCGGAGTTGGGACATTCTGCTCAGGCATCTGCTTATTTGTTCGTTCATTTATTCATTCAACCAATATTTACTGAACCTTCCCCCCTGCCAGGCACCATGCTAGCTTGGAATCAGAGATGTGGATAACACAGACAATGAAACAAGTTTGCTGAGAGCCAGCGTGCATTTTGGCAAATAAATGAAATATTCTAGGACACACACAGGTTCTCAAATTTTAGCATTTACGAGTAGGTGTTGGGTTTAACTGGCAGCATGGTAGGTAAAATAATGGTGCAACTGAGGCCCCTGGAGCTGAAAGAACACAGCAATGCACACTTCACAGCCTGCGAGGGAAGGATGGCTGGATGGCGCAGCGAGCAGGGCCACGGCGGAGGGCTGTGGTACCAGCGTATGAGAGCACGCAGCCTGGGGGACAGCAGCCAGATGTGCAGCAGACAGTGAGGAGGGCCCTCCTGGGTGGCTAGGATGTCACCAGGGACACGAAGCTGGGGAGGGAACAGCAAGTGCGAAGGCCTGACAGCGGGAAGGCATGTGGCAGTTGAGCGGCTGGCGCCTGGGCGGGTGAGTGGACGGCAAAGGGGCCAAAGGCCACGCTTTAGAGTCAATGCTTCCCAAAGCGGGCACCTGGACCGCGGGTGGGACAGGAGATGATTCCAGACGCCACGTGGGCAAACATGTTTGAAGCAGTTGTATGCCTGAGTGTGTGTGGATGAAAATGTAACCAACATATCAACCGTTGATTTCGTGAGCATCGCTGCTGGAACCATCCTAGAATTATAAAGACAAGGAGGGAAAGGGGGTGGGAAGGAGAAAAGAAGGGCTCTGGTTAGGTAACAGCTACCATTAGAACAGGCAGTTTGTGGAGATGGCAAACAATTGTGAAGAAGGTTTGCAAATGGCTCAAGTTTAGGGAAAAGGGCGCCGGGGCCTCAGAGCCAGCAAAGGGTCAGAGCAGGAGGAGGAGGGCATGCTCAGGACCGCCGGGCAGGAGGCAGTGGCTGAACAGCATGAAGCACAGGCGGGGGAAGAGTTAGGCACTGGAGGCGGGACCCTGGCCTGGGAGGCACGAGACCTGGAAAGCACCTGTTAAATGAGGGGCGACAGGTACCAGCAGAGGAAGTCCTGGGGCTCACGGTGGCCCCAAGGAGAGGGAGTCCCAGAATCAAGGTTCCCGCAGGGATCCTGGGAGCTCAGGGAAGATGTTGGGGGCTACGCGGAGTGGGTCAGACTTGCCCTCACCCCTCCCCGCTCACCTCTTGACTTCAGAAGGGCCTGTTTCTCTGCACTTTTCCGTAGCTACTCCCTGTTGGCCTGACATCCAGTGTCCAGCGCAGCCCAGTGTGTGACAATCCACTGTGTCCAGTGGGGCAAGACAAGGCATGGAGCGGGGCAAATGCCCACAAGACTGGCTCCCCAAGTGCTGAAAACCCGCTGGTGACGGTAAGAGCGACAGGCTCTTGAGAGCCCAGGCACCTTGGCACACACATCTCATCTGCCTCCCAGCCATCCTAGCAGATAGACCGTGGGCAGCATAATGGCCCCCAAAGATGGCCACATACAAGCCTGGAACCTGTGAACGTGTTAGGTTACATGGCAAAGGAGAATGAGCTGGGCTAGTCAGCTAACACTAAGGTAAGGCGATCGTCACGCATTATCCCAGGGGACACACTGTGATCAC
>PVJC01027139.1:0-23445 GCA_004026665.1 Murina feae | reverse complement strand
TGCCTTCCCTCTGAGGTTCAACAGTCCCAGAAACACAAAAACATGAACGGACTGTTGAACCTCATGTGTGCTCCTTGATGACGTTCTGTCTTCAGCATGAAGGGCAAGTCTTCAGAGGCCTCTCTGACCAACATCTGCATAGCAGCCTCCTCAGCGCTTTGACCACAGCATCCTGTTTGCTCCTCATCATAACATTTCTGCATGCCTTCTAGTTTCTTGTCCACATGGCTGTTTGCTGGCTTAGGCTATCATACTTGATCTGGTTGACATTTTCTTCTGAAATGTCCCATTCTAATAACTCAGGCTTATCCCTCTGGATTTCCTTCAATGAATAGACTTTCTTTACATGATAATTTTTCTTAGTTTTGGTCCACTAACACTTCTTACTTCTATAATTCATTGTCTTCTATCTGGACAATTTCAGCTACTCCTTTTAGTCCAACCGTCATCAAAAGTGTATTATCCACCCTAAACGGTTTGGCTCAGTGAATGGAGCCTCAGCCTGCAAACTGAAAGGTCCCAGGTTCAATTCCGGTCAAGGGCATGTAGCTTGGTTGCAGACACATCCCCAGCAGGAGGTGTGCAGGAGGCAGCTTATCGATGTTTCTCTCTCATCGATGTTTCTAACTCTCTGTCCCTCTCCCTTCTTCTCTGTAAAAAATCAATAAAATATATATTTTTTAAAAGTGTATTATCCTACCCAAGAGAATATACAGATCTATAATCCTTTATCTGTCATCCCAAAATCCATAAAGCTCTTTTTATTTTCTACAAAGTTCGTTGGCAGAAAACCACCTGAATTTGTGTTTAACAAAATATCCTTTATTTATCTCATGTCTACTGACTATACATTTCACCAACAAATACATGGATCCTGATAAGGTCACTAGTCATATATTACTCTTTTAAATCTGGAAAACTGAAATTGGGAAGAGATCAATAAATTCCATGCCTTCTTCTAGCGCAATCTAGAGATAGATGCAAGTGTCTTCTGAACATTCCCCAACTCAACACAACGGCTTGCTCTTTTATTTAGCAGCTTCATCTCCACTCAGTCCCCTAAGGACATCCAGTACTTTGGCCACATCAGACCAGGTTCCTGCATGCACCTTCCTGCTGCACACGAATGCCACTGCAGAGCAGGCCCTCCTGTGCAGTCCCTGGAATCCTGAGATCTCTGAGAACTCTTCCCTAGCCTAACAATGCAGAATTCGTGAATGTCCTTTGAGAGCACTGTGGTTGCATAGTTATTGCTGAAAATCCTCTTCACACTGAATTACAAAAATGTTTACAGTATTACAGTATTTCTCTTGCTCCTTGGTGAGGAACTCTGTGAGTGTCATATGCCCACAACCCAACACAATGCCTAGCTCTGTTCTCAACAAGTGCTTATTAGATGAACTCACCATCTTTCCCACAATGGCTCCTCCTGGTGCTTTCTCCATTGCTGCTAACTGCACTAAAAGGTATCTAGTCCCTCAAGCAGAATGTCTTTGTTCTCCCTCTCATCTATCTTTAATATCCGTATCAATCACTTGTCATCATGTCTGATAGAGCCCACCTCCAAACATGTTTGAATCATCCTGTCTTCTGTACCCCTACACCACTGCTACATACCCTCATTATCTCCTGCCCAGTGTTTTGACACACCCACTGTCCTATTTCTTTACCTACAAACTCAACTTTCTATGTAGTCCTTTGTTTTCTAAATACATGATTTGCTACACGATAATTTAAAAAGTTTTAACCTTTTATACCAAGTTCTCAAAATCGTTGGCATGTCATAAATGATCTTCATAATTTGCCTCCAATTTGCTACTTAAGCCTCACATTATGTTGTCCAAATCCAAAGTCATGTTTTGTTTTTGGTTTTTGTTTTTTTGTTTTTTTACTTTTTCACAGTACTTTTGTGACTTCTAGAATGTAAGTCTCCATATTGGTCCCAGATTAAGTTCCTGCTCATGTTAAATATCCAACCTAAATATTCACCTTTTAAAAATATTCTCTAAGCAGAGCTAATTTCTCCCACATTTTTTCTATGTTCTATTGTTATGACATGTACATTATGCATTCTCCAAAGAGAAGCACCATGACATATTTATGCAGCCAAAACACACAACCTAGTATAGGTTTCAGTCAATAAATATTTATTCACTTAGATTCTAATGCTAATGTCTCCAAATAGAATATTAATATAAAATAAATAAGTTACAATATAATCAAATAATTGCAATCATAATTCAGTAAGTTAGTGGTGGAGGCCACAATTTAAAGACATGGGGAAGCAATAATGACATATTATTCAGTAAAATTATTGAAATCATAAAAAAATTTATAAAAGACCGAATCTGTGACACAAATTATTTTGTCACAAATATTAACATATATTATACTTAAGTAGCTATAAAACAATTATTTGCATATTTTTCTTTGTACTTGCATATATTTTACAAAGAAATATTCATTATAGAAAGATATTTTAATAAAATAAAGTATTTAAGAGAAAGTGTTTAAAAAGAATATTGCAAAGAAGTTTTATATAAAGACTATTACATTAAATATATAAAGATTATTATATTATTAAATACTAGGGGCCTGGTGCATGAAATTCGTGCACTGGGGGGGGGGGGCGGGTTCCTCAGCCAGCCTGCCCCCTCTCACACATTAGGAGCCCCCAGGAGGTGTCCTACTGACAACTTAGGCCCACTCCCTGCTCCCCTTGGGGAGTGGGACTAAGCTGCAGTCTTGCCTCCCTTTGTGGACACCACAAAGGCTAATCAGGGGAAGCCACCAACCCCATCACCCTGCTGCTGCAGCCACTGCCAGTCACCAGAGCCACCAAGGTGTTTTCATCAACAAAGACTCCAGTCCCTTCACCATGAAAAAATCACAACTTTCTTTAGGCATTTTCAAGATGCATCTTTCATAGTATATGACATTTCTTTCTTTTTTTTTTAAATCTTTACCAGAGGATATTTTTCCATTGATTTTTAGAGAATGTGGAAGAGAAGGGAAAAACAGAGAGAAACATCAAAGTGAGAGGAACATTTTGATTGGTTGCCTCCTACATATGCCCTGACCTGGGCCACAGCCAGAGAGGAGCCTGTAACCTAGGTACATGCCCTTGATCAGAACTGAACCCAGACCCTACAGTCAGCAGGCTGAGGCATTATGCACTGAGCCCAACCGGCTATGGCAGGATATGACATTTCTTAGCCCTCCAGCAGTGGCCCTTCATTTTTTTTTTTCTCCAGGAGTGTGGTGGAAAAACCCTAGATGGCCTTTTTGGATTCTTATTACCCACGTTACTAAGAATATTACCAGCGGCATACAGGGAGCTTAGCCAATGAGCGTTAAGAAAAGGTGTTTCTTCTGTAGTTCACTCTGATCACTGGCTCCATCCCTGCCCCTCCAATCCAAGCTCCACCCCTGCCCAGGCCTGTAACCTCTGGCCAAGGATGCAGGCCTGGGCAGGGGACCTCCAGACCCCTGAAATTGCTGGCTCTGACCTTGCCCAGGTCTGCAGCCTCTGGCCATGAATGTAGACCTGGGCAGGGCCCCCCAGACCCCTGAAATCATTGGCACTGCCCCTACCCAGGCCTGCAATCTCTGCCTAAGCCTGCAGGCCTGGGCAGAAGACCCCCAAGCGCCTCCAGTTTCTGGCTTCACAGAGCCCAGGCCTCTCTGATCACCGGCTCTGATCCTGCCATCGCTGGCTCTGCCCTTGCTCCACTGGCAGCCTCTGGCCAAGGCTACAGGCCTGAGTAGAGGACCCCCCCAGAGCCCTGCATTGCCAGCTCTGCCCTTGCCCAGACACCTGCGATTGCAGGCTCTGCCCCTGCCTCTCCTATTGCTGGCTCTCCAGAAACCAGAGTCCTGTGATCTCCAGCCTTGCCCCTGCCCAGGCCTGAGGCCTCTGGCCCAGGCCTTATGCCTGGGTAGGGTTCCCTCATACCCCTCTGATTGCCGGTTCTGCCCCTGCCCCCTCCGATCACCGGCTCCACTCTTTCCCATGCCTGGCAAAGGCCTCTGGCCTGGGCAGGGGACCCCCATACCCCTCTGATCCCCTGTTCTGCCCCTTGGGCCCCCCGCCTCCCTCTCCACCTGTCTGGCTAACAGGACTGACCACTTCAGTGATGGGGCTGAGCCAGACTGGGCGCTGCCATCTTGTGGTCATGGGGGCAGCCATCTTTGTGATGGAGGGACACCTAATTTGCCTATTATTCTTATTTGATAGAATGTGGCTATGGGTGCCATCATCTTGTGGCCATTGAGGCAGCCATATTTGTGCTGGAGTCATGCATAATTTGCATATTACTCTTTTATTAGATAGGATGTGGCTATGGGCGCCACCATCTTGTGACTATGGGGGTGGCCATCTTTGTGATGGAGTGATGCCTAATTTGCATATTACTTTTTTTTTTTTAGATAGGATTTCTAAATCTAAACTCATTGTTAATCCATAATAGCATTAGCAAAGTATAGTTAATATTATTTAATAGCAAATATTAAAGTATATTTGCTATAATATTATAGCAAAGTATAGTTAAGATTTTATAAGAATAAAGCTATTAAAATTAGTTGTTTCAGGTAATTAAACTAATATTTCTATATTTCTACTTCAAAATTCAAATCTAGGGGAAAAAACATGTAGTCGTGTAGCTGAACAACAAAGTATCCACCTAACATTAAATTTGTTTACAAAGGATGAGAATGGAATTGCTAGACAACTAGGTATAGTGGATAAAAATAAAGGCATTAAATTTTTAATTCAAATAATTTTTATTTTATTTTAAAACTTCTTTTAAAATACAACCTAAGGGAAAGTGAAGGGAAGATTTAATGAAACAAATGTTTTAAATATTATAAAATATTAAAACAATAGAATTAAACATAAAAAATGTACTATTCCTTTTGGATAGGAACACAATAAAATAGATTAAACATTAATTAATCAAAAAACAGAGAAAAAATTAAGAACATTCACAGAGGAAATGTTTAAGTGCTAATGTAGAAAATTCAATATAACAGAGAAACTGTTACCTAAACATTAGTAATTTGGCAGTACTGATAAAAATTATAGTTTTATATGTTCTTTGAGTTCATAATTTCCATTCTAGATAATCTATTCTTCACAAATACGTAAGTATTGAAGATTTCTGTATAAAGTTGATATGGAGTACTTTTTGTAATAGGGAAAACCTGAAAATAGCCTAACCACTGCTCAGAGATAATAGTAGTGGAGAGATGAGTGAGATTGATGTGTGAATGATAGGAACAGAAGAATGAGAGAGCCCAGAGAGAATAATAAACATTGCCTTTTAATTTTATTACAGTTCTGTATTGCTAGAAATATTTTATATTAGCATGTACTATTTGTTTTATTTTTAAAAGAAAAAGGAGAATTTGTGATAATACTCAGGTTTGCACTGGAGTATAAAACAGGTATCTTCTGACCATTCTGCTGACAATGTAAGTTGTTACAGTTTTTGTTAAGCATTTGATAGCATCAGTAAATTAAATAATGTGCATACATCTCGAGCCAATAGTGATAGTTTCAGAAATTACACAATATCTATTTAAGTCCAACTATGCAAAATTCTTTATGAGAGAATGCTCATTGAAGAATTATTTCTAACAGTTAAAGTTTGGAAACAATCTAAATATTTTATCAATAAGGAATTGGTTAAACAAATGGTGATCTATTTATAAAGGAACATAGTGCAATACTTAAAATACTGGAGCACATCTCTATGCATTGGCAGACAAATGGGTCTAATAATTATTAATAAAAAGTATGAAATTGCAGGACAGGACCTAAAATTCTATCCAGTATTTGTGAATTAGTAATATTATTATTTACCTAATAATACAAACTGATCATGTATATACTATTGGTGCATACTTGTGAAAATCAGATATAATATGCATGAATCTGTTAGCATATAACCTGTTCTTGGTTTTGGAGGAAAGTGGAATATTATAAATAGAATTTTCTTACATTCCCAATCATTGTGTTGAAGGATTGTTAAAGGAAAAGCAGTATCCTGGGTTTCTCAAAGGCAGGTCTATGCTTAGGTCAGATGGTATGTTGACTTCCAGTATAACTATACTCATCTCTTTACACAAGAAAAATTTCTTTTAAATAACTATAAATGTGGTATTGCTCAAGGAAATTGATAGCAAGGCATGGGACATGGCAGTGCTGATAAAGGCTTAGAATATAGCAGTGCTAATATACATACGTTTTATATATTAACTAGAGGCTTGGTGCATGAAATCTGTGCACAGGGGAGGGAGGTTGGTCCCTCCGCCAGGCCTGCACCCTCCCAAAATCTGGTACCCCTCCAGAGATGTCTGGGACTGCTGGCTCCTAACCACTCGCCTGCCTGCCTGCCTGATAACCCCTAACCACCTCTGCCTTGGCCCCCACCGCCACAACTTCACCTGGAAGGACATCCAGAATAATGTCCAGAAGGTCGTTCTGCTGTCCAGTCTAATTAGCATATTATGCTCTTATTATTATAGATATATAATTATTATATATCTATTATTATAGATATCTATTATTATAGATAGTTATTATTATAGATATATAATTATTATAATTATTATATTATAGATATATAACTTTTGTTATATTTTAAGGGTGAAATTAAGGAGATTCTCTAAATTTCTGCTGGAATTTTAATAAATGCTTTTCTAATTATGTAGTGAGAAGAGAGACACATTGAACTCCCAAAGGACATTTATTTTAAAAAGTTCGAATGATTTTATCCCGCTGGCATGGCTCAGTGATTGAGCATCAACCTATGAATCAGGAGGTCATGGTTTGATTCCTTGTCAGGGTGCATGCCTGGATTGCAGGCTCAGCACATTGGGGCAGGTGGGAGGCAGCTAATCAATGGTTCTCTCTTTTCATTGATGTTTCTATCTCTCTCTCTCTTTCCCTTCCTCTCTGAAATCAATAAAATATATATATTTTTAAAAAGCTCAAGTAATTTCTTGCTTCTGTCAGAGGAGGAGGAGAAAGAAAAATAGGAAGAAAATGCTGGAAGAAAATGAGAATGGAGCCAATTAACTATTAGTTTTAGAAATAAAAGCTTATACCACATGCCCATGAGAGACTTTAATGTCTTTTAACTAAAGTAGGGCTCCATTGTAAAATTTTGAATAATATACTTCCCATTCCACAGGCTCCAAACCTAATTACTATATAAAAACACCTCATGGTAATTTTTAAATTACTTAGTAATGCTTCATTTCAGTTATTTTCAAGTACCACAAGAGAAAGACTAACCTACCAGGCTTTTAAATGTCAAGCTCAGATCTGTACCAGGATAGGTGGGGATTTTTTTCTTGACCTCAAGTACCATACGGTGGCCAGTGATACAGGAAATCATGCCATGGGCAAACTATGGCCATAGTATTGTACTGGAGAATATGTTGGTTCCAATGAAAAGAAATTGAATTTTCAAATAGTAATTCATTTAGGAAGTTGTATTATTGTGTGACTCACAAATCTATATTTAGAGATTCGTGGACTATGTGACTACATACTTTTGGCTAACTGGAAACCGTCTACATCAATTATCATGAGGCCACAGAAAAAGTATACGATGATGAGTTCAAAATAAAATGTTTCTTATTAGATACAACTGTGTATTTCATGTTTAAAGAAGTTATTTTGGTTATTTAGAGTCAAAGGCTTTTTCCATTGCAATTTGAACTGCAATTTGGTAGGTAGCACTAATAGGGTGTGAATCCTTGTCTCAAATGGAGAACATTCTTCCACTCTTTCTCAGCATTTCAAAGCCAATTCCATATTTGCAGAATCTGCTGGGGGGATATTCTTAGGTATTACGCATACTGAGAATTGATTTTCCAAGTAATTCTCACAAAGGGCATTGCATTTGTGACATACTTTTGGTGAGTTGTTGCTCTAGATAATTATACCTAAATCTAGTGTGGTAGACCGACTTCCACTTCTCCAACACTGAGGCTTAGTTTTCAGGTTTCCCTTATTTTAAGTTGGTTTTTGTTCTTGTATTTTCCTGCCACACGCAGGTCTCAGTGATGATCTACAGGTGTGGGGAATAGAGGCTCTGTAGGGAAAACCGCCTTTCTTCTCTATAGCTGTGACTGTATCCAGTTCCAGTGCAATTTTTGCATTCCAGAACTTCTAAACTTTTAAAATCGTGCAGGGCTAAAAATTAATGATAAATCATGTGGTGCAGCATTTTTTCTATCACCTTTCAGCCACAAAACTCATTGAGACTATCTTGTTCACATCTTCAAGAGGTTAATGAATAGTTTTAAAATATAATAGAATCCTGAAGTTTGTAGGAAAAGCAAATAATTCAGTAGGGAATAAAAGAAGAGGAACAAAACAAGGAAATATATCTTTCAGGTTTAATTTCCTTCGTGGTAAGAGTCAGCCATTTATATGGTTCAGTCAACACAAGTTCAAAACATCTGACCACTGGAAAAATAGGGATTTTCCACATGTATATACTATGGGCCATTCCCTAACAACAGAAACAGCAATAATAAAACACTTCTTAGAAGTGTGTTTCTACGTCTGATATTTGAAATTAAAATGTAACTATCTAAGGAATTATACTATGTTGGTTTATTTTCTACATTTAGTATATAGATTTTGAAATAATGTACATAAAAATAATTGTCAAAATGTGTTTACTTAAAGGAGTACAAAGTGAATAGGGCTCATATATCAGCTAAGATATCCATTTACTGATAATTGTAGCTGAAAAATTTAAAGACCATCTAAAATGTGTCATTTTAGATTATTGCTTCTTACAAAAATTAGATAAGGAATATTCATCAAAATAATATTTGTATCTCCTCTTTTCTCTATCAAGATCACTTTGAATACAATACTGGCCATGTTGTTTGCTCAAGAAGCATTCTAAATTTGAGACACTAAAATCTATAACATTTTAACCATTTTTATATTTAAAAAGAAGAGGTTAATATCTTGCCTTTTTAAATTTTAAAATTCAATTCTAGGAGATCTGTAAGTATTTATTCCTTGTCAAAAATGTGAAAATAGAGAAGATGGCCATTAAATATGTCATTGGAATATTTTCTTTGCCTCTATATATTACTTTATTTTCAACTCTTACCCAAATACCTAAAATTCATTTTATCATGTAGAAGTGTGAGTCAGTCAGATGCCGTCATTAGCATCTGCCGTGCTGAAAGAAATGCTATGCAGTGTGAAATGGTGGTTCATATTCCCTGCTGAGAATCATATGAAAGTTAAAATTCCCTTAGGGAGGCAAGAATTTGGGAACCCAAATACATATTTTTATGACATCAGAACAGAAGTGTGGGAAAGAATGAGACAGTAGTCAGACAGTCTCTGCTTCTGTGTTTACAGATCTTTTTATTTGGTTTTTAAGTCAAGTCAATGGCTTTCAGTCACCCATGAGGTTTTTTACTTTTTTATTTTTCTTATTATGATAGTGTATATTTGGAAAAATTTTATCTATATGCACATTTGTGTATTAATTGAATATAAATGTATACTTACATATGTGTTTAGAATATACTTGGGATTCTAGAATACCAGAGGTCTAAATTATTTCACGATTATTTGAAAATTTGTCATCATGGCAGTGGCAGTCATCAATCAGGAATGCTGAGAATGTCTTAGCTACATTAGACCACAAGCCTGAATAAGTTTTTCTCCACCAATAATAAGCATTTTATTATTGCAAATTCCAAGATTGGCTGTCTTTAATGTATTTTGTCTTTTTAAAAGAAATACTATTTTAAAAAATAGGTAGTTCACTAATGGGAAGGCAAACCAGAACTATGTCTCTGAATAAATAATTCGTACAGAAAAATGCAATTGTTTATAAACTTGTTCTCTAAGTAGCTATTATTTTCAAGAAAAGAACCTAGCAATATATGAACATAATTAAGATTGGATTTTAACCAGACTATTACTGTACAAGTCATATGTTAAATACCTCCAACGTTGATGATAGTTTTGTAGGTAGAGGTTGTGAAAAAGAAAAGCCTTTTGTCTTGACAGGTGCATTTCAGTGGTTAGAGCATCAGGCCTTCACTAAAGGATCACAAGTTGAATTCCCACTCAAGGGCAATTATCTGGTTTGCAGGTTCAAAATCTGGCCTTGGTAGTGGCATGAGCAGGAGGCAGTCAGGTGGGTGTGGGAGGCAACCAATCAATTTGTCTCTCTCACAGACATCTCTCTCTCTCTCTCTCTCTCTCTCTCTCTCTCTCTCTCTCCCCCCTCCCACCCCTTTCTGGATTCCCCCTTCCCTTCCTCCCTCCCTTCCACACTCTCTAAAAATTAATGGAAAAAATATCCTTGGGTGAGGATTAACAACAACAATAAAAGCATTCTATTTTTACCTAATTAGTTTAAAAAATCCTTTATTTGTTGTTCAATGTATCAAACACAATATCACAAATATTATAAATGTTATATTTTAAGGTGTTATGAGGAATGCCAAAACATCTTTGAACAAAACTCTTTCATACCAAAATATTGTATATTCAAATATTTCAAATTTAAAATCAAAACAATTGATTTGATTTGATAAGTTAGAAATTTAGCTTAGTGCTTCTAATTGCCCACTTGTATTTCTTCAACTCTACTAAATATTTTGATTTAGTGTATTCATTTCTTCTGAGAATATCAATATTTATGACTATGCATTGAAAAAAATTAACTTAATATTTAATAACATTGAATTACATATATTATTTTTAATACGGATATTTAAATACCATGTGGTAGTCATAGATGTGAAAGTTTAATGTATATGTTAACAATACATTGTCTCTTAACAGTTTTCTGCACCTGGACAGGACTCAGAAATACATCTTTTCAATGTATTGTCTTTTGCAAATACAGGACAGGCTTGCCTTTTCACATTAGGACAGCATTGTATGAATTTAAAATAAATCTTGTTATATATTCATGGGGATAAATATATTTTAGATCATGTTTTCTATTCATTATTTTTATGGCAGAAATATATAGTACTCTCCCATTTTATATTCCATTTTTATATCATTTTTATATAGTAAGTGTGTACACACACATACACTTCTCACATTTATCTCACAGATCTTTATTACTAAAATTATATATCCTAATTTTAAAAAATATTGAGAGGTTTTTTGTCTCTCTCTGTAGATAGATGGATAGACAGATTTCTCTATAGACATTTTTCTATCTTTAGAGAATACAGATATAAATATATAGTCTAATATCTAATATATTTGTCTCATATTTAATATATGTCTTGAATTTTATATCTATCTATCTATCTATCTATCTATCTATCTATCTATCTATCTGGAGACACAAAAAGACAGAGACAGTCCTAAATCTATCATTTGTCTTAATACTTAGGATATAAGTTATCTATGTTTTGAAAGTAATAAAACTTTACCACAGCACAATTGGAGTTGTGGTAAATCAATATTGGTGAATAAACTAATTGAAATTCATTCTTTGCTGTCTTCTGGATGAGAACATTAAGCCTTTAAGCTAGAAAAGGAGTAACTACAACATACACATTTTAATCCCAACCATATGCAGATAGTTGCCAATTTAAGAAACCTATGATTCTTTTATCCTCCTTTACTTGCAAATTAGAAACATCCATATAGTGCTTAATAAATCTTTGTTGAGGAAATGAATAAAACCAGTGCTGTCAGTGGTGGCTGTATATGCACCTGAGCCACAATGCTCTATTTAGGCTATGTATTTGCATGAAGAAAAACTGTAGTAGATTGTAAAAAGAATTACTAAACATAAAGTAAAGAAAAGCTAGTTAAAAGCCTATGCTTAGGTGCCACAATCACTCTGTAGCTCTGACACTGGAATAGGAAGACCCTACCTGGTTGCATTATGTGGCATTTCATGGGCTCTACACTACTGTTGGTTATGCCACATCTGGAACAAGAGGTCTGGGAGGACGAGAGAAGTGGAAATGCAGGCTGGATGGAAGGCTCTATTAGGAGCATACTTCGCTGTCCAAAAATCTTCCTGGTTTTGTGTGTGTGTGTGTGTGTGTTCCTCTGAGGCCATGAATCTGGCTGCATAATAACCCTATGCTGACTCTGCCTGTTCTCACCAGACTACTTTATTTTGTCTCCTTTAAATGAGCAGAGTGAACTCAATAGATCTTTTTTTCTGCTCTCCTGTCCTTGATAGAGAACAAAGTAACCCACTGAAGTTTTAAAAAATCTTCATACTTCTTAGCAAACTAAAAGAAAAATCTAGGTAAACAGGGCTCCATTATTATCTCCTAATCCTTTTTTCTTTTTTTGTCTTCTGCATTAAGAATATAGACATAAAAGCACACAGGGATAATAACTCTAAGAGGTACAGAAACTGAAGGTGAGGTTCCGGTGGAGGGTCCTGTGTAGTGAGTAACTAACCAGCAGCAAATCTCATCACTTCCTTGTATCTCCTGGCACATCACCTCTGAATGAAGAACGATGGGATGAGATCCATAATCTTAGGGGACATGGGATGGACATGGGAGACAAGGGTGTGTTCGCCTCACTTTCATCTTGTCCTTTGTCACTGTCATTCTTGACACAGTAAAATCTGCTCTTGAAGAGATTTGACAAGCCCAGAATTTCGCTGAACTAAGAAAAATGACTAGGGCTAAAGGGAACACAATGTACTTACTGTGTTTAAGCTTGTGTGTGTTTGTATTTAAGTGTATAGATATTCTAGGACACATTAGATTTTAAGTGATGAGATGGAAGGCAATCAAGTGTAATAGGAAACAAAGGTCTGGAAATATCCTGGATTGTCATCATGGAAGTGGAAAAGATTTTCCAGATCTCTGAACTGGAAGGGAGACTGTTCATTCTTACTGACATTTAGATTTAAGGGACACATTTAAATTGTATTCATGCAAATTGAGAATGTTTCCACTTTTAATTGTGCCCTGATTTCCTTAAAACAATTTCCCTTTTCTTTTTCAGGCACATTAGATACTCTTCCAATATATCCACAAAACATGTCAAATGTGTTTGAGCTTCCAAAAATAATACAAAAAAGTCAGCATGAAGTGAGGAATCTGCATATTGGCAGAACCATGATATAACAATAGTCAAACATTCTTACTTGAAAAGTTAATGATTTTTCCCATTTGACAAATTTGAGTTTTATTTCTAAAAATTTTATTTTCATCTTCACTTTTCCATACTTTCCACCCTAGCCCTGCCACCAAATTCCAAAGTATCCGAGTAAAAGAGATTTGTCAAATTAATGCTTATATAGATGATCTCAGAAATACAGAATGCCTGCAAGCACTAAAAGTGTGAGATTTTTTCCCCCTGAAATAAGTTCTGGTATGTGGTTTAAGGAACACAGAGCCCATATTACCAATTTACTAATCCAAGTCAGCTTATATCTAAGAAGGAAAGCAGTCTATTCTTGTTTTAGAATTATTGTAATCCAGTTCATTTTCAGTGTTACAAAAATAAATAAAATAATTTTAAATAAATTATCATGATACAATGTAAATGAAATGAATATTAAGATAACATTATGTGACTTCAAGTGGAAATTTTTTCAGCTCAATAATCTGAGATTTTATTACCATAGTTTATGAGAGAGAGAAAGAGAGAGAGAGAGAGAGAGAGAGGAGAGAGGCTAGTTCACTGCCTCAAATTTCTCTCATAGTACAATGGCTCCCCTAAGAGGGTTATAATATTCCATTGACTGGTTTGTGGATTCGTTTGCTGTGAGTTATTTCTGGCCAGTGGAAAGCATGCAGTTAACTTTTGGGTATTATTCAAGCAGATTACGATTTTACCAGAGATTGTCTTTATAGGAATAAATCTGTATACTATTTGTCTAGTCAAAAACAGAGCATGCTGACATGGAATCAGTGGAGGATTGGAAAATGGATCAGGGGTTGAGAGGAAAGAGAAAGGGGAAATCTGCTTATGTTAATAATATAAATAATGTACCTAAGATAGAAAAAAACAAAACATGTTCTTTGAAGCTCCCCAAAGGATAACCTATTGAAATGTGTGCATGGAGTCACATCCAGGAACACTTTAATCGATTTAACTTCTCTACACACATACTTAAGTTTCCTGTCCATATGCATACTTTTTTTGTGAATGATTTCTGTTCTTATTTCTGGGTGTATTTAGTTATTTTTAACACCATCTTGTTGTGCTTGATTTAGGAAGACATGTAAATATGCAGTTCTCAAAGTTCTGGAAAAAATTATTTACCTTCTCATTATGTACATGAAAAAAACAATATTTGTATGCATACAGGCGCACATATACCTATACATACCACAAATTTTGACTTTATATCCTAACAATTCACAGTGTAAAAAGTATTATTGGCCCTTTGATGAAAAGACATTTAATGTATCACAATATCAGACAATGTTTATTTAAAAATTTTCACACCTCAAATCTTTCTTTGGTGTGAAAATGGTACACTTGCATTGTTCACATTTAAAGGATGGATAGTTAACATTCTAAAGTAAGCCCTAGACTTAGGCAATTTTAATAGTAATGCTTAAAGAAGGTATACAAAGATTAATATATAAATTATTAAAATTAGAGGCTAAGTGAACATACTAGGTATTTATTTGTCTTGCTTTTTCTTTTTCTCTCATTTCTGTAAAGCAATAACTTGTGTTTTAATATAAGGAACTATGTCATCCTATTTACAGATAGCATCTTTTTTGTTTAGATTTAGGTGTGAATTTGTCCAATAAATAATTACTGATACTACTGAAGTTACTTGTGAAATCACTATTTCTCCAGTAAGAATTAATTTAAAATGTAGTAGGGGAATGCTGATTTCTATGAAAGTTGTGTTACATATTCACCAAATGCTTTTGTAAAGGTTATTTTTCATAAACATTATGGTTATAATTCTTGATTATTTGTCTTTTATAGCTATTTCTAAGCTTAACTGTGCAATGTACTTTACAATAAATGTAAAAAATTTTTCAAAGTTTTTTATCACAAAAAGCAGGTCACAAAACGAACATTAAAACCTAATACAACTGAACATCCACATGCAAAAAATAAATGAATCTAGACATAGACCTTAAGCCTTTCACAAAAATTAACTCAAGATGAATCACAGACCTACATATAAAATGCAAAATTATCGAACTCCTAGATGATAACATGAGAAAATATCTAGATGACCTTGGGTGCAGTGATGCTTTTTTTAAAATCCTCACCTGAGGAGATTTTTCCACTGATTTTTAGAGAGGGAAAGACAGAAATATCGATGTGAGAGAAACACATCTCTATGGGTTGCCTCCTGCACCAGCCCAGACCAGGGCCCGGGCAAGGGAGTAACCTGCAACTGGGGTATATGCCCTTGACCAACATCTGGGACCCTTCAGTTCGCAGGCCAGTGCTCTATCCACTGAGCCAAACCACCTAGGGCAAGTGATGACTTTTTAGACATAGTACCAAAGGCACAATCCAGGAAAGAGAGACTTAATAAGTTGCACTTGGTTAAAATAAAAGAAGAATTCTACTCTGTGAATCACAATGTCAAGAGAACAAGAAGACAAGCCAGACTGGAAGAAATATTTGTAAATGACACATCTGATAAAGGACTATTGTCTAAATATACCATGAACCCTTAAAATTAAATAATAATAAAATAAACCAATTTAAAAATGAGCCAAAGACCTGAACAGATACCTCACCACAAAAGCTATATAGATGGCAAATAAGCATATGAAAACATGCTCAAAATCATATATTTTTAGGGAATTGAAAAATTTTCTAAATGCTGTCAAGAATGTGCAGTGACAGGAAACCTTATGGCAAATGGCACAGCCACTTGATAAGGAAGTTTGGCAGTTTCTTACTAAACATAGTCTTACCATATGATCCAACAATCACACCCCTTGGTATTTTTTGAAATAACTTGAAAACTTATGGCCACATAAAAACCTGCAAACACAGGTCTGTAGTTTTATTTGTATTTGGTGAAAGTTGGAAGCAACCAATATGTTTTTCCATAAGTGAATGAATAAACTATGATATATCTGGGTGGTGGGATATTATTCAGTGCTGAAAAAGAAATGACCTGTCAAGCCATGCAATGACATAGAGGAAACTTGAATGCAGATTCCTAAGTGTAATAAACCAATCTGAAAATGTTCCAACTATATGATATTCTAGAAAAGGCAAAACTATGGAGACACTAAAAAGTGTTTGCTGGAGACTTGGAGGAGGAAGGGATGAACAGGCAGAGCCCAGAGGATTTTAGGGCAATGAAACTCTTCTGTATGATACTGTAATGGTGTATACATGTCAGGATACATTTTTCAAAACCCATAGAATGTATAACACTAAGAGTAAACCCTAAGATAAACTATAGACTTTGGGTGATGATGATATGTCAATATGTAGGTTCAATTTTAAGAAATGTTCCATGCTAATAGAAGATGTTGATAGTGGGCAAGTCTCTGTGTGTGTGTGTGTATGTGTGTGTGTTTTAGTCAGGGGTTAGATGGGAACTTAATACTTTGTGCTCAATTATACTGTGAATCTAAAAAAATAAAGTATATTGAAAAAAAAACAAAATAAAAACTTAGTACTATGTTTTCTTTAAAGAATCAAGTAACTTAATTTATATCAAAAATAAATCTATATATATAAAAGGCTAAAATGCTTAGTGTTCCTCTAACCATCCAACCAGTCACAATGATGCACATTGACCACCAGGGGCAGGCGCTCAACACAGGAGCTGCTGTGACAGGCATTGGCCATTTATAAAGAAAGGGCACCGTGGACCTGGCACCGACAAATCAACACTCAGCTTCCCCCAAGAGAGACACAGGCCCCACCACCACCCAGAGTGAAATCCCACCAAATTGCAACCAGCATTGCCGAGACACCATGGTACAAAATGTGGCCCACAACCCAGCCCAGCCCAGAGACATTCACTGTGGGCGCTGAGTAATGACATTGTGTAGCAATGCCGTCTTCCTCTTTCTAGCGACTAGCCTCCTTATAGTTTCTTCAGCCCAGGAACATGACTTCCTTTATAGCCAGGTGCAAACATTTTACACTTTAACCAAATGTTTGTGAAGCATTTTCCCATGCCTCATCTCATTTGATCCTCCCAGAAGTCCTGGAGTAGGTAGATAAGAGACTCAGTAGAATCCTATTTTCTTTTCATTAGCCGGAAAACAGAGATTTGGAAAGTTCAGAAACTTGACACGACTGAAAAGAAGTAAGAAATGATCTCGAAAATGACTTCAGGTGTTCTCACTGCACAGCATATAACCAAACACTTCTGCAGTTAAATATTTTACCCTTTGTTCTCCTTGCATGATTACAATAATAATCTGCTTCATGTTGACATTTACTGCTGTGTTGCTGACAATTACCTGAAAGAGAAGTTGGGGTGCTTCACTAGGCTGGAAAAAGTTTAGCTAAATCAAAAAGCAGATCTAATTAAGCAAGTTTATTCTATATCTATAAAAGGCTAAGTTGCACTTGCACAATGCATATAAAGCTCTTGCTGGCACCAATCGGACTCATGTTTCGATCTGTCATTGTCGATCATGAATGTTGTTGACACTTCTATTATAGAGAAAGGGTGAATAGCAATATTAAAATATTCTAATTAATTTCCTTTCGTTGTGCATGAATCTGTGCATTGGGCCACTAGTGTAGCTATAGAATACCTTCCTTTCCATCTGAAAGTACTTTATACCTATCACCTCATAACTATTATGTCCCTAAAACTTGCTCAATACTTCACAATTTGTATTAATCATCATGCAATTATTGAAGTAGATTATAATGCTTCATTTTATTCTATAGATGAGAAAGGAATGACTTTCAAATAATTATGTGGTAGAACTAGGTCTTGATTTGGGACAATAATGCAAAAAGGTATAAAAGATCTTGGAAAACCATATATTATCTGTAAATTTAATTTTAGCTACTAATTTTAACCTGTTACTAAAATCATTTTTTCATAGCTCATAGCCAATATAGGGCAAATTCTGTTTTACTCGTAATGCTTTCTTTCCTTATCTCTGCACTTTTTATTTTGGAATCTACTCATCAACAATGAAAAAGCCCAAAAGTTAATATGAATATGGACATAAAAGTAAATAAATGAGTTTGGATTTCTCACAATTTGGCAATTGACATTTAGCTAAAAATAGCACCAATTTGAAAGTTTGCAGGCCTCAAAACTGACTAGTGCTAAGATATATGAAATAAATATGATTTTTAAATTTATTTTGCTTTTTCATAACAATTTTCCATCACAGGAAGTGAATTTTAATATTTCACCATTTTATTTATTTATTTATTTATTTGTTTATTTATTTATTCATTCATTCATTCATTCATTTATTTTTTAGAGAAGGGAGAGGGTTATTTGACATATAAGCCCTTTGAAGCAATAAATTTTGTTTCCAGTAATCTGTAATTTTGCAAACTATAATCACTCGTATCACCCATATACTTCCCAAATAGAATTTAAAAATCAATGACTAATACAACTGGAAGGTGGACAGATGACTTAGGCAACCTTTTTCACTGTGAGAAACAATAGCAGCAAGTATTCAGTATATTTCAGTTAAATTAATGTGCGAATGTTCTCATGGCATTATGAATGGATAGTCCCAAAGGATTCCCACAAATTAATTTGAAAATCTTTTTTTAACATATGAAGTTTTTTAAACCCATAGGATGAAAAAAATAATGACATTTTTTTCTTCTTCCTAATGGTGGATTTTTATGGTAAATTTATATTAATAATACTCAACATGTAATATTCTAGGACCCATTCCATTTGTAATTCTTTAAGAATGCTACTGCTGAATGAAATGGGAACTGTTTTAACCACAATTTTCCCGCAGCACTGCATTATGAATGGTCTTTTTCTAAGTGGCATTTCCATCACATGGATTGAATTTTAAACTATTTTTTTCACTGACCAATCAGACATTTTAAAATAGCTATGCTACTGACTTGGTATGTGTTCAATGTCAAGCCACTTTTTTTCCATTGACAGCTTGAGAATATTTTAAAACCATTAAAAAAATTTAAACTGTGGTTCAGAGGAACTTTCTGAAGTTAGACTGCTTTTAATTTTCTCATTCTTTTTAGTGAATATTTGCCCCTTCTTGGATATTGAACCAAAGTAAAACTTATTGGAATTTTAAAAAATATTTTTATTTTGGAGCTTAGATTAAAAAAGGAAATTCCTACATATTAAATATTTGAGTAAATAAAAAACAAAAGGGGTCTACTTACAGACTTTTAATAGTCATAAATATATGTTTGCAAGACCCTATTTTCTTTTAAATTATCCATTCAATTACTTATGATAATGTAAATTACTTAAAGAAAGACTGACTCATTCTATTCATTTGGAAGTTCTGGAAGAATAAGATGCAGTGGCCTGAGGCTGCTATCCAGATGCTCATTTCTGAGCAACCAATTAAATAATGACTACCCTAAATGCTGACACTGTGTTATTTACTTGTGCACACCAACATCTCCTATAAAGTCCAGCAGACAGTAGACAGTTAATAGTTGTTGAATTGAGATAACCATCTTTTGAAACTCAGCCCTTTTTTCATCAACTAATGTTGAGCCCTGATTTTGTATCAGACACTTTTTCAGGTGCTTAGGCTACAAAGGTGAAAACAGCCTAGTAGAGAAGAAAGAAGATGTATAGTAACAATCAGATGTGGCAAGTGGTATACTGCAACAAGATTCTCAACCCTGACTTCACATTAGAATTACCTGAGATTGAAAAAAGAATCTCATGTTCAGTCTTCCAAACTAAACCAATGGAATCAGAGTGTTTGAGATTGGTTCCAGGCCATCACTATTCTGAAATTTCTACCAAGTCATTCCAGTGAACAGGAGGTCGAGAAATACTGTTCTTGAGGCAAACATATGAACGTTGCTCTTGACTCAACCTGGTAGTGTCAGGGACATATATTCAGAACAGTTGGTACTTAAGCTAACCTTTAAGGAATGCTTAAGATTAGTCAAATAGTGATATGGTGAAGGGCATTCTTAGCAAAGGGAAAAGATGGCTAATGGGAAGGAAGAGATGACACATTTCTGAAACCAGAGGTAGTTTATCATAATGTATGTACAGGTAAATCTTGGGGCTGCAGCATGCATAGATATGTCACATGAAGGAACTACACGACTGGATCTTCAATATTCATGAATACCCCAGATCATGCTTCTCCAGATATTGATAAGCCTATGACTGTAATTTCACCCCTTCTTTAATCATTGGCTCAGGAGTAAGAGGATCTAAACATGTTGAAATCAATGAGAAACTTCATCTACCTCTGAAAAAAAGAGAAATCAATTTTCTCCACCGAGTCTGGTCTCTTATAGTAAGTTAACTCAATCAGTCCATCAAGGCAAATTATTTTAATTCTGAAGTAAAAAAAAGAGATATTGTGACAATTCAGAAAGGGTGTTTTTAAAGAAGGAAATGGCATTGTTCACCCTTAAAATGGGATCTTTCTATATGTCAGGTATTGTGTATATGCTTTATTTATCCTATCTAATAAAGATGAAATATGCAAATTGACCATCATTTTGTGACAAAGATGGTGGCGCCCACAGCCAATAAGGAGGGAATATGCAAATTGATGTGACAAAGATGGTGGTGGCTGGGTCAGGATGCTTGTGCCATTGCCATGGAGACAACACAGGCATTCTGCCCTGCCCCAGCCACTCTGGGCCTCTGGGCAGCACATGAAGGTGAAAGATGGCTCCAGGCCTGAGCAAAGGCAGTAAGGCAATGCCAGCAGCCAGGGAAAGGAAGGCCTATTCTGCACAGCACAGCTCTTCATACATTGGGCCTCTAGTGTGTGTGTGTGTGTGTGTGTGTGTGTGTGTGTGTGTGTGTGTGTGTGTGTCTTATTAACAAGTTTGGGTTTTGTTATTCTGACAACAGTATGTAGGTTGGATTTCACAAGACCTAAACTAGAAGCAAAAGAATGTAGAAAACATTTTACAAAATATGCAAGAGATGATTGTAAAGAGAAAGGTAAAGAACCAAAGCACACTTAAGGGATAGAATGGGTAAGATTTGACAACTGGTAGAGTTTTATGGCTAAGAGAAATGGAAGATTCTAGAATAATCTATATTTTAGGAAATTCACTATGTCCAAGTGAGAATGGATTGAGCTGCGTGTGAAATACTGGCTAATTAACTCTAGTTTTTATTAGGAACTTAACTTGGACAGCGCAAATAATATAGGAATAAAGTTACTAAAGTTTTCTAAGTTATTCTGTGCATAAACAAGGGTCATAAATTATAAAACATACATCAGGAGATAATATGCAACAAAGAAAATGCATTTTATCAAAATCTCATTGGAATTCCAGGAAAACTAAATCCTGAATTTTTTTTTATGGAGCAGATATGGTTAATAAAGTGAAATGACTGCCAAAGCTGCTTTGGCTCAGTGGATAGAGTGCCAGCCTGCGGACTGAAGGGTCCCAGGTTCTATTCTGGACAAGGGCACATACCCGGGTTGCAGGCTTGATCCCCAGTGGGGGCGTGCAGGAGGCAGCGATCAATGATTCTCTCTCATCCTTGATATTTCTATCTCTCTCTCCCTCTTCCTTCCTCTCTGAAATCAATAAAAATATATTTTAAAAAATAAATAAAATGAAATTACTTGTACCTATTTTACTTTCTTTAATGGTGTCAACTCTGATAGTCTTATGTAAAATATCATAGTTAAAATTTTATTTTAAATATTATAGAATGCTAGAGGCCCGGTGCACAAAAATTTGTGCACTCAGCTGGGTTCCTCAGCCCAGCCTGTGCCCTCTCGCAGTCTGGGACCCTTTGGGAGATGTTCATCTGCTGGCTTATGCCCACTCCCTGGGGGATCAGGCCTAAGTTGGCAGTCAGGCATCCCTCTGGCAGCCCGGTAGCCCTTGGGGTATGTCCACTTGCCAGTGGGGAGCAGGCCTAAGCTGCAGTCAGACATCCTTAGCGCTGCTGAGAAAGGAGGAGCCTCTGGTCTTTGCCGCTCAGGGGGCCAGAGCCTTTGGTCTTCACTGCTCCTTCTCCTCCGCATTATGCCTACATATGCAAATTAACCACCATCTTTGTTGGGTTAATTTGCATACTCTCCTGATTGGCTGGTGAGCGTAGTGAAGGGATGGTCAATTTACATGTTTGTGTATTGCTAGGTAAGATTGTTAATATTTTTCAGTAATCTCAGTCCCCAGCTTTCATTCCTCATGCAATTTTCATTTAAATAGGAATTGTTCATAGCTTTGCTTCCTGTACCTTTATATTGTACATATCACACATGATTAAATATTGCCTTTCATTTAGCATCAACAATATTTTTTACACAGAAATCTATTGATATTACTTGACAGCATTTTTGAAATCCAGTCTAGGATGTTATATCTATCACAATTGTGCATTTTTAAAGACAGTACAATTTGAGTAGCAGAGCTAAAATAGATGCAGCTGAAAGAATGTGCTTAATAGCCAAATTATTTTTTAAAAAATATTTCAGATTATGTATATTTCCGTCTCTTCAAAAGTTATTAATCAGGGAGTCTCCAAATTCATTAAAGTATCATTTGGAATAAACATTATGTTATATTTATACTTACCTTTTATACTGTTTGAGAAAATCATTAATAATCATAGCTTCAGTAATCATTTGTCAATCACTCCTTACTTTTATCTTTACTTCTAATGCAAGCTCCAGTTCATATAATAAAGGAATTTGTTTAGGAAGCGACCATTAGCTCACATCTCATGTATTTGTATACAACTCATCATCTTCCTCTCTAGATGGGACTCATTTTTTATGTTTCTGATTCTGTCAACTATAATATTCTCCTAGTCTCGAAAAGATAGACACCATGGCTATCAATAACTACTTCTTTGATCCTAAAATATAATTAGTTGACAGTTCCTATCTATCTAATTTGCTGCCCCACTCAATGTATAAACATTCTAAGTGAAATTCCAAACACCCTTCAAATTTAGGCTGCTTCGTCTTCTTACAGAGGCTTTGCTGGCCTTTCTGATATGTACAGCCTTTCTTTACATTAATAAATAACAGGAGAATATATTTTTATGTACCCTTGTAGTATTATCTAGCTGCTTCATGCATACAAATATTGTCTTACCATTCATACAGCAAGTTTCCTCAGGACAGGTATCTGTCTATACTTTTAAAATATTACCTTTATAACTGAGCACTTCTTTCAAGTTATTTGGAATTATAAGAGGTGTGCCTTAACAGTACTTGAAGTGTTCTTAACAGTTTTCTAGCAAAGCTACATAATTGTTTAGTAATTAAAACTGAAAATACTTTAGTACAGAATGAATGTATATATATATATATATATATATATATATATATATA